>OX632361.1:41350776-41615776 GCA_951751655.1 Ophion costatus
TCGCTACATACATTAGTACCGCTATAGCGCATATTTCGTTGTTGTTTTATTTTTATTTTTGTTTATTTCTTATTACTACTACCATTATTAACATGATTATATCCACCATTGTTACTATTATTATTGTTATTATATTTGAAGGTTGATTGTTATTTATTATTTTTATTACTGTTATCATTTGTTATTATAACTATATTATTATACTATATACTATATTATACTATACTATATATATATATTATATTAGTATATTAGTATAATTAGTATATTATTATATTATTATATTACTATACTATATATATTATATATTATATTATACTATACTATATTATTATTATTATTATTATCAATTTTATAACCATTTACATTACGGTTATTCTTACATTTAATTTAACGATTTTAATCGAACTGTACATACCATCTATGATATTGCTTCAAGGTTCCAAACCAAGGCATGAATATAAATATCAATCAATCAATCAATCTCTCTCTCTTTCTATTATCAATATGATTAATTAATTTATTAATAAAGTCGATAAAGTAATATATTTTGTATTATTATGATTACCATGATTATTATTGGTAGTAATATTTTATTATTCGCAACAAGACGTTGCTTTAGAAAAATAGCTTTTCAATTTTTTTACTTGACCTTGAAACCACCTTGAAAACGTCCACTAAAAAAGTTATCGTGCAATTCGCTCTTCGTTTCAATCTATTCGATTCATATGTTGGTATTTGTGCATTTGCTTTGCTTTTCTCGAGTTATTTCGATGTCTCAAGATAAACAGGACACCCTGTATAACTAGATGAGAATATCAATAGTCACTATTAAGATAGTAATTAAGAATGGCTAACTCCACGAATGATCCTAACAAAATTATTACACAACTCCATAATAATAAAAATAGCAGTTAAAGTAATTATAATAACAACATTGGATAAGAATAAGTTACCATTATGCTTGTTAAGGAAGCTTTCCAGTGTGACAGCCCGAAAAATCGCTGTTTTTCGCGATTTTTTTTTTTAAAGAAAAAATAATCTAATCGATCTGGTTTTTTTTTTGTATATTAATTGGGTATTGAAGAATACAAAACAATTTTTTAAAGATCGATTTATTTATTAATTAATATCTATAAAAATGATGAAACAATTGTTGCAGAAAATGCACTTGGATGTGGTGTCCACGTTGGGGGTCACAATTTTGATCTGAAACAAAAAACACAAAAAGATTATTGATCGGTATATAATTGGCTTTCGTGCTATGGAGGCTTTTTTTTTTTTTTTTTTTGCAAAAATGGCGCCGGTTTGAACAAAAAGTATCGATTTTAGCATTTTTTTTGGCAGTTTTTTTTACAAAAAAATAGGAAGATGTCAAAAAAAAAAAAGCTTCCATAGCACGATAAACAATGACGTTAAGAATATTGTGTAAAAAATTCAACTCGATAGCTTTAAAACTCTGCCCTCCAAGTTGGACACCGTTTTGAAAAATGCTGTTTCGAGAAAAACGCGTTCAAAGTTTCGCTGTAGCTGTAGCGCTCCGTTGCCTTCTTCCAAGAAATGCTGTACAGTAACCGAAGTAATCTGAATTTCGGCATGAAAATTTCAGGGAAAATTCGGAAGAGTGTATACTATTCGATAAAGCAAAAAAAAAAAATCGATTTTTTGAAAATTTCACACTGGAAAGCCCCCTTAATGTAGTAAACGATAGATAATTGAGCAAAGATAATCAAGGTAATAAGAAAAGGTAATTAAGATAGTACATAATAATAATAAAGACAACAAAGAAAAGATCATTTAAATGATAAAGATTTCTTTTCGAAATCGTAAATAGGCTATTTGCATGTAAAATATGACTCAATGAGAAATTTCGGTTCGAAATCTTAAATCAATGTTTTCTAAAAATTCGAAACGCATCTATTGATCAGGGAATAGAATGGACGAAAAAAAATTATGCTCCTAATACGCAGCCAATTAAGGATGTCGTCAAGTGGGATAAAAAAATTGATGAAGAGTTAGGATTGAACGTGAACTAGTGCATCGATTGATGAGAACGAAAATTTTTCGGATTGATCGGAGCAACGCGTTATTTACCAGGTGTCTTTTCTGATGGCCCGTAACATCGGGCGTATCCACGTGCCGGAAGTTGCGCCAACTGATACGTCGCTCAACCCCATGGACGTTGCCCATGAAGGAAAACACATAGAGGTTCAGTGTTTTCCACTCGCTTCGTACGTGGCAGCTCTGGGTGTGAAAACCGTCGATTATTTCAGTCTCGACGTCGAGGGCAACGAGATGGATGTCCTGGAAACAATACCCTTCAACCGAGTCGACATAAAGGTGCGAAAAAACGCTTTTGTTTTTTTTTTTATATCATTTTTCGTGATGACAAATAAAATAATAATGATAATCGTCTTATCATTTTTTCGTATAAAAATTATTTTTTTATTTCTAACGATTACAATATTTATTTTATAATTTTCAATCATAATAATAATAGCTTTATTATTTTTAATCATAATATTCATTTTATGAATTTTAAGAATAATAATATTTCTTTAATCAATATTGATAATAACTCTTATGATTTTATAACTTTTAATCGTAGTTATTAATATTGTAGTATTTTTAATAATAATGACAATGTTAATTATATGAATTTCAATAACAGTAGTGATTATTTAATTTTTTTTAATGATTGTTTTTATTCCAATTGGAGGATTTTTTAAAATCGAAATCTCTATAAAATAGGTGCTTGATTTAATTGCTCTTTATTCACATGAAATTAAGTATATAGAGACGCATGTTTTTATACCGATTATTTTACGTCTCGCAGACTCTCTCAGTCGAGTACATCCATGGGAAGGACAGTCGTCAGTACATGATCAAATTCATGGAGGCGAGAGGCTACTACGCTTACAGTTTTGTCACACATCCGAACAATCTGGCGAACGACGTGATATTCGTGAAAAAAGAATCCTGACCAACCGCGTGTCGGTGCTGTATTATTATTATCATTGGTATTATTTATTTTGGTAGGAAAACGCCGAATGAGCGATTAAGTTCGAGGCCGAAAATGCTTTCCCAACGAAAATAAATATTCATCCATCGGTCGACTAACAACGAAATGTCGAAGGAACAAAATAATGTTCAAGGCACAACGAAACTAGGCAAACATTTGAGCCGTCACAAATATGGAAATTAAACATTCGATAAGAACGTTTAATTTATGACTATTGCAAATGAAACATACGACGAGAATTTTTAACTTATAATTCTTACCAATTAAATATTCTACGAGAATATTGCGTTTATTATTATCATAAATTAAATCCTTAATTAAATGAAAATTTAAAATTAAACCAGTTTTAATTTTCAATTCGTACGAATCAAATGTTCAGCAGGAATCTCTGATTTATTACCATCACAATTCAAATTTGGGACAAAAATATTTAACGGATACTTAACTGAAACAAGAAATCGAGTATTGCTACGAGAATAAAAAACTAGGACCAATTTGAGCGGTCATACTCCAAAAAGATGAGGCACCAGCCGTTAATGAGAAATTAAACTTTCGGCGACAATGATAAAAATTGTAAATATTCAATTTACAAGTTTCGCCAATCAAATATTCTACTAATATTTAATTTATCATTATTGTTAATGCCCCATTGATCGAGAAGTTTTTATTTCTAATTGTTATCAATCTTGGACGGAAATACTTGCTTTGTAAGCGATTGAAATAAGAAATTCAGTATTGTTACGGGAATCACGAACCGAGACCCGTGATTTATTGAGCCACAAAAAAAGCAACGATTCATTGTGCGAATTATTTGCAGGCTTATACACGAAGTGCATATGCTTATGAACGAAATCGTCGATTGATCGGGATCGGAGTTCAATTTCATCGTTGCGTACCTCAACGACTGATGGTTGTTTTACTGTTTCAACCGTTATCACAGATAACGACGATGATAAGAATAATAACGATCAAAATGTGAATAATGGCTATGCATATCAGCATTATTCACGATTGTACAACAGAAATGTATTTTTCCATAAAGTAATTCACACCACTGACACCCTTAAAACTTGTGAGGAAGCTCAAAGAATGAGACAGCTGTGATTTTTTTTTTCAATAAACAACTATTTTTTAAAAATGTTCTATCTCAATTTCATAAACTTGATATACCTATATGATAGTCAATTAAACAATAACATGCACACACATATGTATAGGTATCGGGTGGTTGCATGTGGAACCGCCAACTGGCAATAGATGGCGTTAGATACACTATTTTCTCGAATTAAGGGGTCGTCTCACTTCAGAGACTAAATAAAGCTACTTTCATGATTTTAAAAATAGGTTTATATTATAGATATTGGTATAAAAGTTGTTACACTTAACAAATACACTTTCGAAATACGAAAGAAAGAAAAAATGTACGTATTTATGTAACCCAAACAAACTTTGAACGTTTTTCGACGGCTTGCCGAAAAAATCTTCGAAACTTCCAAACCGTTTCTTATGAAATTCCAGCCACGTGATCTTTACAACTATACCTATAAGGCATAGCAAAGATTTTTTGAAAATTTTATATTTATTACTTTTTTGCCAAAGACGGTGAAAAAAACACGTTTTTTTGTTTTTTCGTAAAATGTTTGCCATTTTGTTATTTTTGCATACATAAAAAACCGTACGATATGCGCTATAGCCATTGACATACTGAATCTAAAACCGTTCGATGTTTTTGTTTCGGATGATCCAGCTCCGCGATTTCATCAACAGCGCTGACCCGCCATTTTTTCCGAACATTTTTTTAACTACCATTCTCGTCTGTAAATAGTGACTTGAGTAAATAAAATTTTTCGTTTCATGTATTTCGAAAGTGTATTTATTAAGTGTAACAATTTCTATATCAATATCATAATGTAAGCCTATCGAAAAAATCATGAGAATAGCCTTTTTTAGAGTATAAAGTGCGAAGACCCCTTAAAAGTTGGCAATACATATAATAATAGTAAAATAATATAGGGCTACACCGAAACGCCACAAGTGACATTTGAGCGAGGCGTCACCATAGTCTATTTCTATGCCATTTACCAGATGAATGAATTGCCTCTAACGAAGCCAAATTCTTCCTTCGTGAAATCCGATCGTTGTCCAAAAGATGAGCCAAGCTTGTCGGTTCCAGTGGCCAGCACGTTGAATAGACCATTTTTCACTTGGTGTTTTCCACCCCCACTTAATCATAATGAGAGCAAACATACCAAAATGGGAAATTGGAGGCAGTCAATATTACTCGCAGTTTTTTTTTTTTAATAATAATAAATTCAACATTACAATTATGCACGTATCTAACGAGCTATGGTCACCGGAAATGTCCGAGAAAATCATACACACACACACACGCACTCACATATTTATATATGTAGATATAAATATATTTAATTAATTATATATTAGCATGAAATCATTTGGGATTCTATTTACAAAATATGTACAATGAACATAGCAGCGTTCCATTTTTTCAGGACGACGGTACTCTCGACCGATGGTCCGGGGGTTGGACAGTAGGACTAGGAAACTGTTTTCCAGGAGCAAAGAGCCCGTTGATCGTCCGGTGCTTTTCCAAAGGGCTTCGTACCATCGGGCGCCACGTACTTGTTCACTTGGAAGTCCAGCAAAACTTCGTAATTGTAAATGTCCGAGCCAAGTTGTTGGGTGAGAGGGCTCGTGTTGGTCGTGAAGATGCCAGCGAATTGTTTTCTCTTGGCAAGCCTCAGCACCTCGTCCTCCATTATTTTCATCATGATGACGTTCTCAGCGGAATTCAATTGGCTGCTAGTGCCCATCATGAAGGTGTGAAAAATCTTGCCTCGTCCCTGGGGCAGTTTACCGTCCCTTATGGGGCCCTCGAGATGTTCCAAAAATTCGAATATCACGGTGAGTTTCGAGTCGACGGTCACTTCCGGTTCGTCGCGGGCGTCGAAGTTCAGCGAGACGGCGAGCACGCGATCGCTGCCTTGGGAGGACTTGACGACGAAACAGAAGCCCTTCTCGATCAGCGAGTCCCAGAGCTTTTCCATCAGCTCGGTGTAGTCGCTTCTGTGCAGATCCGGAAGCAGCCATCTCTCGAGATCGGCCTTCATGTAGAAACTGTCAGTGATGATTCTGTAAGCGATATTAAGGATGTTGAGTCCCTACGAAACATGTTAATGTCAATTGTTCAATAAATAGCTTCTTAATCGTCATGAAATTTTTACACGATATCCTGAATACTTCGTGTAAAAACATACCAAATTTTCAGAATTCTATCGTCATTACTTCAACCTCCTTAGGGGTTGAAATAAAAAATGACAAGAAAGTTCGAAAAATTTTGTATGTTTTTGTATGAAGTATTTAAGGGGTTACCCCCACTTGCGATTTCGAAAAAATCGATTTTTTTATTGCATTTCTTTGACGTATAAGTATCTGAGAATATGTCCTGAAAATTTCAAGTCGATCCGAACAAAATTGACTGAGATATGAGCGTTGAAAGAGCAGAATCCGTGAATTGAAGAATTGAAATTGAAACTTTAAACGCGTTTTTCTCAAAATGGCATTTCTGAAGTCGGTGACCAAGATTACTCGAACACTAATGAACCGATCTTCTTGAAATTTTGCAGGCTTATTTAATACATAAAAATGTAGTCTTTAATCGTTCGATTTTTTTTTCGAAAAAAATGGCCGTTTCATAGCCAAAAAACGGCCGTTTTTTTTCGTTAAAATCGAACCATTAACTTTGACTGTCCGCCATTTTGTGAAAAATGAATATTTTTTAAAATCCTTCGATTAAAGACTAGTTTATACTTATATTTGACTAAATCCATCCGCATTTTTTTTTCAGATGATCCACTTCGCCGCAATGTTGGTCACCGCAAACCGTGTATATAAAAACATTATTTCATTGACGGCCATTTGCCACTAAACAATGTAATATTTTTCAATGAAAAAAATAACTGAAAGTTCTTCAAGATGTGTTCTTTGAGATGGTATATTGATCGATTAAAAAAGTTTTGTGGTTTTCTTTAAAAAAATTCATGAAAAAGGCCTTTTTTGCGCTACAAGTGGGGGTAACGCGTTGAGAGGTCGTGTTAAAATTTCACGACGATTAGGAAGCTCGTTATTAAAAAATTAACACTTCGTTTGGGTTCCTCTCTTTTGACGTGCACGTCTTTCATAAATACCATGTACTTTGCTCTCACGAGGAACATCCCTCAGGTGACAGCCTTCGATTTTGTTGAAATTTGGATATGTTATAAAGCACCGAAAAGTCAGCGATACGTATTTTTTTTTATCCCCGGAAAAACGGTTTTAAGGGGTGAAACGACCCCTCGAAAAAAGGCATCTCTAGGGGTGCCATAGCAGTTTCACACACAAGGAGTCCACCGATTTTAATGAAACAAAAACGAAAATTCTTCCGATCCGAAGCAACGAAAAATCCACTATAGTAACATTGCAAAGAAATTTAAGGGGTGACAAGTTGATTTCGCAGCAACGTCAGGCTGTCGCTTACTCCACCGGTTGAGAAGTACCTGGAATCATTCTACTCACTCTATGACTTGTTGCTTGTGCGAATGGTCGAGCTGCTCGATGACGTAGTCCTCCTCGTCATCCGCGTCCTCGGATTCGCTCGTGTCGCTGTTGTACGCTGTCATTTTTTCCAACACGCTCGCCATGCTGTTGGCGGCTATAAAGTCCGTCACGCTTATCCGATATCCTTGATCCTGCAGCTTTGTGACGGTGTAAATGGAGTTCAGGGAATTGCCACCCAGCTCGTAGAAATTTGCATTCACGTGGACCGCGGATCGGCCGCTCTTGCCGATCACGCTCGCGACCGTGGGAAAGAGCATCTTGGCCTTCTCGAGTTGGTGCTCCGGTACTCCGGTGTAATCGCAATCGATCGTCGCCTCTTTCTCTGCGTCGAATCATCGAAAATTATCGCCTTTGGTAGGGCACTCTTTTGTTTTGACGTTTTCTCGTCGGGTGGCTTCGAAAAATTACGAAATACAAAACAACAGCTTATTGTACGCACCAGCGAGATAGGAGGACTCGTAGCGGTGCAAGAGAGTTTGTCTGTCGGTTTTTCCGTTTACGAGCAGCGGAATCGAGTCGATTGCTACGACGTGAGGTATCATGTACGGAGGCATGCGACTTTGCAGGTTATCTTCGACCTCCGGGCCTGACACTGACGTCTCCTTGGCCGTGACGAAGGCGATCATTGCCTGGTGGTCGTTCACGGGTTTTCATTTAATTGGCTGCTTGATGACGGGTGGTATACTGTATTGCGGTTGGGTTCGAGTGGGTTTTCATGTTTTTCACGGTAATGGTCTCCTTAAGGCAGGATTCTACTTTGAAACTTTGAAAGGCTAGGTTGGATGAAAACACCCACCTGGAACACGTCGAAGGCATATTATATCGCCCAGACATCGCTGATTGAGGGTAAGATAATTTTTTCTACGATTTATCACTCACCAAAACTTTAAACGCGTTTTTCTCGAAACGACATTTTCAAGTACCGTGGTCGTGATAACTCAAAAAGTACTGAACCGATCCTTATGAAATTTGGAACACATATTCTATATGTGTGTACCAACCGACCTAACTACAATCAACTTAAAATTTTGATTAGAACTATTTTTTTATTGCAAAAAAAGACCCAAAAAAAACGCATTTTTTTTTCGTATTTTAGCCGCCATTTTGTTAATTTTGCACGTATATAAAATATTCTAGTTAGGTCGGTTCCTGAAGACATACTGAACATGAAACTATTTGATTTTTTTGTTTCAGACCATCCGTCGGGAAGATTTCACGACCACGGCAACGGTACCTGCTTTTCGAGGCGTTGGCTTTAAACATATTTTACGTGTACAAAAAATGAATAAAATACATTAAAATTTTTTTTTTATGTTCTTAAAGAGTGTATTTATTGAACAGTTTAAACCCCATATCGATATCTTTAATAGTATTCTCGGAAAAAATTCACGAAAATAGCGTTTTTTTCATGGTTTCAAAGTAGAATCCTGCCTTAATGGGCAGCTCTGATGGAATACGGTATGGCAGTTTGGTTGGGTTTCGCTCGAGTTTGGCTTTCGGTTGGTTTGGATTTTTGTATGGGTTTCATGATTGCCATGATGGTCTTCTTCGTGAACAGCGCCGATTGATTGCACGTTGTTTGGGTTTGAGGTATGTGTTTTCGGCTTGTTTGAAAAGTGAGATGAAAAACATTAACATGTTTCTCATGTTAATGGTCTGCTTGGTGGACAGACCTGATTGATTAGGGTATTGCAATTTGATTGGGCTTGGGTCGTTTGCGTTTGTTCGGCTCTGGGTTTGTTTACGTTTTCATGTGTGTCATGTCGATGGTCTCCTTGAGGGGTTAACCGCACTTGCGATTTTGAGAAAATCGATTTTTTTCATTGCATTTTTTTGAAGTATAAGTATCTGAGAATATGTCATGAAAATTTCAAGTCGATCCGAACAAAATTGACTGAGATATGAGCGTTGAAAGAGAAGAATCCGTGAATTGAAGAACTGAAATTGAAACTTTAAACGCGTTTTTCTCAAAATGGCATTTCTGAAGTCGGTGACCAAGATTACTCGAACACTAATGAACCGATCTTCTTGAAATTTTGCAGGCTTATTTAATACATACAAATGTAGTCTTTAATCGTTCGATTTTTTTTTTCGAAAAAAAATGGCCGTTTTATAGCCAAAAAACGGCCGTTTTTTTCGTTAAAATCGAACCATTAACTTTGACTGTCCGCCATTTTGTGAAAAATGAATATTTTTTAAAATCCTTCGATTAAAGACTAGTTTATACTTATATTTGACTAAATCCATCCGCATTTTTTTTTCAGATGATCCACTTCGCCGCAATGTTGGTCACCGCAAACCGTGTATATAAAAACATTATTTCATTGACGGCCTTTTGCCACTAAGCAATGTAATATTTTTCAATAAAAAAATTACTAAATGTTCCTCAAGATGTGTTCTTTAAGATAGTATATCGATCGATTAAAAAAGTTTTGTAGTTTTCGTTAAAAAAAATCATGAAAAAGGCCTTTTTTGCGCTACAAGTGGGGGTAACGCCTTAATGCAGAGTCATGATGGAATACGGTATTGCAGCTCGTATACGTTTATCTGGGTTTGCGTTTTTTAGATTTGGGTTTGGGTTGGTTTGGGATTTCATGGTTTTGTGTAAGGTCTCTTTTCAACGAGCAGTGCCGATGGAATACGATATTGAAGTTTACAGTATTAGAATGCAACGGAAATTCTTTTTCCACTCTAATTAACAATTTATCTTGGCTATTGTGCGAACTTTTTTTTCAGTTCAGGCGGTAGATCTCTAATGACAATTCCAAAAAAAGGTTCACGCCATTTTCATAGCGTAAATGCGCAAATACAAAATTCTACAATAGTACAATTCTGTTCAAATTCATTGAATGAAAAAAAATTTATTCAAGAAAAAAGTCCAAATGAAAAAAATTATTTCACATCGTTCATGTAAAATCAACATGAAATCAAAATGTTCTAAATGCAGGATACTAATGTGATATCGACGTAATTATGTGAGGAGTACGATATTCGAAACGTATTGAAAAAAAAAAATTGTTCGATCATCGCCAATCAAATAGTATAGTGATCTACTACTGATCGTACTTCAGAGTTTCTGACGAGTGCCCTCGAATTTATACCAACAGTAGATACGAGTATAATTCTGAATATGGAAAAAAGATTTACATGTAGAAATATATATATATGTGTGTACAGGGCTAATGCTTATTGGTGACAATCCCGAAAGGGTCGTAGGGCGTGTTATCTGCTATCAAATGATCCAATAATGCTTCAGGCAAAAACGAACCGTTTTTGAGATATTATTTCTTTTGAATGACGGGTAGGCTAGATCAAACATCAATTTTAGAAAACTGTCGCATGAAATCAAGCCTCCTTTGTAGTGTGAGGACGCAGTAACAAAGAATTATCAACATACAATAAAAATAATTATTAGACTTGCAGCGTTTTGGACCCCTAATTAAAAAATGTTTGCAGATTATTCTTATTTTACTGTTGATTATTCCTTGTTACTGTGTTCTCACACCACAAACAATAAAAAAAGTGTGAATCCATAATACAGTTAAAAAAAATATATATTCAAAGTTGACTTCCCGTTACTGCAAAAAAATAATGATATCGCAGAAATGATTCACATTTGCACCAAGGATGGCTGGGTTATTCGATAGCGAAAAACATGTCCTACAACCCCAGTATGATCTTTACTGTGCTGGATACGACGTCAATTGAAATTAATACCAGAACGTTTTGACTGCTAACGAAAAAATCATAATTCCGCTGCGGGTGATAGCTTGAAAATGTTCACATATAATCACGCATTATTGGGAATTTTTTCAGATTTTTTAATCGGTGCGTTTTTTTCGGAAATTTTTTTTTGTCGACTAAGGGTTGTTTCGAAAAATGTAAAAAAAATCAGGGCGTATTTTAGAGTGAATGGAATCAGATTTTAAAAAATAAATCGAATTGGCGGGGGTCAGAGAAAAAATCCACCGGATTCACGTGGAACACCTCATATATATTCAGCAAGTTCGAAAATCGAACGCGACCATCCGCGTACATAATTTCCTGACTCACCTGCGAGAGTTCACCGGGTTTGTAGCACAATACCACGGCCTTGTCGACGCCAGGGGCAGCGGCCACCGCTCTCTCGACTTCCGCGAGATCGACCCGATGTCCTCGTATCTTGATCTGGGCATCGGTGCGTCCCTCGTAAACTACCGTACCCTTGACGATTCTAGCGTAATCCCCCGTCCGGTAGACCGTCGAGAATTCTGCAAAGGGGTAGGAAATGACGACTAGTGGATCAGTTGTTCGGATTTATAGTATTTATGTTAATTATTTGATTTATTACTTATCATAATAACAAGATTATTTATTTGTATGAATTATTTGTATTAATAATAAGATTATCTATTCATTGTCGATATTCATCTATGGAATTAATTACAAAGCCATAATTCGCAATTCATAATAAATCGTAAAATTTCAGAAATTCGTCCAGACAGATCTTGCAGGTTATGTTCACGCGTCCATTTTCTCCCATTTCGAACGTTCGACAGATCGCCGAGTAAAATAATGCCCCATCGCATGATCATTCATTCGTAACTGAATCAACATTTCCCAAACAAAATTCCAACATTTTCACACTGCAACCCTCATCAGTCGCTCGAACGGAAAGCCCCCTCGGTCCTGGCCCAACCGATTTTTCGTAGGACTCCATGATCATCCGACCGTATCGGGATCCTCGCCGGATAAGCTTCGGCAGGTTGAGATTGGTACGGGCATTTAGCGGTGTCTCGAAACGAAGAAAAACCAAAATTGAGTGCAAAAGAAAGATCGACCGATTTTTTCCCGATCGGCTCATTTTTTCTCGATCAGCCGATTTTTTTCCGATCGGCCGATTTTTTCCCGATCGGCTCATTTTTTCTCGTTTAGCCGATTTTTTCCTGATCGGCCGATTTTTTCCCGATCGGCCGATTTCTTCCCGATCGGCCGATTTTTTCCCGATCGGCTCATTTTTTCTCGTTTAGCCGATTTTTTCCCGATCGGCCGATTTTTTCCCAATCGGCCGATTTTTTCCTGATCGGCCGATTTTTTCCCGATCGGCTCATTTTTTCTCGATTAGCCGATTTTTTTCCCGATCGGCTCATTTTTTCTCGTTTAGCCGATTTTTTCCCGATCGGCCGATTTTTTCTCGATCGGCCGATCTTTAATCGACCTAGCGAGCGAAGGTATCCCGAGAACGTCATTCACGGCATTCCCCGCTAATGGAACGCTACGTAAGAAGCGATTAGTGTCTGGAGGGAAGTGCCGAGCCGATTCACGAAAGACCGGTATGCGCGTCCAACGTGTGGCGTCTGCAGCGCAATCTTTTTTCCTCCTTCATTCTTGTGTACGAACCGATCGTTTACTGTTGTGTTGGAATTCGTATCGCCATCCGGATTCCCCCTCTTTCCCTAGCCAGCCGATCGGGCACCTCTCCTCAGACTCTTCTGGTCGGAAAACGATCGAGACGATCGATTAACGGCCAATCGCACATGACTTTAATAACGTGTTTTCTAACGGCTATACACGCGCTGATCTCGGGCACTACGATGTCTAAATGCGTTAACTCAATTATCGTCGAGCCGGTTTATCGATTAATCCGAATTATCATTCCTGTAGCAGATTCTGCGTCACTGAAGAATTTATGCTATGTTTTTCTTTCATTTATGTCCTTTAAGTCCTCGCGGGCTTGTACGATACCATTCACTCTTTACCCCACGCTAGGCACCGCGCTATTTCCATTTTCCCCGTGATCACCCCACCCCCCTCCCTCTCCTCTTCACTCCAAGTACAATCCTCGGCGTACTTATTAATATTTTATTCTCATAAAAATTGTAATAATAATGAAAATTTAATAATAATAAAGTCGTCATAATACTAAATTAAATAATAATATTGATTTAATAAATTTTAGTCATACTGATTATTAAATCATCAATTTTGTCAATGAGTACTATTATTTCATTAATTTTAATAACAATGATAATCTTATTGGTTTTAATGATAACAATTATTTTATTTATCCATTCCAATTATTATTTTTTTTTTCATTTCAATTATCATTATTATTATTTTATTTTTATTGTTCTTGTAACTGTTCCACAATTACGCAACTGTTATTCTCGCGATCTTCTCGGGCACATCCGCGTTCCCGTTGATCGAGATAATTCGACGGTGAGAATTTGTAACGGAATTGCAGAATTTTCCACGATAATGTGCGTCAATTTATATATGAATACATACGATTCGCGATAAATAAATGGCGGGAAATCCGAGAGTCCTTGAGTCCGAAGTATATTATTCAAATGGACGAGATAAAATTGCAGGTCTCGTTTTTTTGCCGAAGAACCTTGGATGATCATTTAATGATGAAAGGAGAGGCAGTCTCACCGTCAGCGAAGATTGCCTTCCTGACATTTTTCCGCTTGCCTCGTTTCTCTGGGTTCTTTTTATTTGGTAAATAAACTATCGAATATTCGACCATTTTTATTATAAGTAAAAAATTTAGAGAGATAGACAGGCACAAAAATATATACATTAATATTAGATTTCATTTTTTTTATAAGTAATAAGGGCTCCGCGTGCGCTTGGACTTAATGTTTTTTCAAAGTTTTATAGCCTAGGGAGGTAAATTCAAATTGCAACGGCAATTTCGTAAAAATTTCAAGAATTCACCGAGTTAGGACGATTTTCGTGAAAGGTAAGATCGTCTTTTTCGCGAACACTATGTTTTATGAAAAGGTGTGCGTCGTAGCGGAAAATTTATTTTGACGGAGGATAATTCATAACATTTTCTACCGTATGACCGGGTAATTTTTTAAAATGTTCATCCATTTGTCAAAAATGAATGATTAAAGTGGTTTTTTAAAAAATAAAATCAAACTTTTTTCTACAGCTTGCCATCCTGGTAATTCTCGAAATTTCCAAAAAGCATCCCACCATACGTAAGTTTTATTATTATACTAAAAGTACATTTTTTTTATCGCCGGTGAGCCTAGTTGCCAGATGGTTTTATTCCCATTGGCAATGCAGCAACACCGGCATTTTGTTTAATTTAAATTATAATGACTTCATTGTTAATGGATATTGTTTTATAAAAAAAACTCAAACTTCGCAAGACTGTGTATCAATTGTTTGCAAAATCCCGACCGCGCAATCTCAATAGTCTCATTGCAAAGAAATATAAAAAATTGACTCGATTTTTGGGCCTCAAGCTCACAAACTTCATTTTTTTGCACGTCAAGTGACGTATCGTTCGAGAGCTCTTCACGAGGCAGATTCGAAATTTGGAATAAAAATCTTACGAATTATTTTATGCTTATTTTTATAAAAATGTCCGATTTTGTACAGCCCCCCTCCCTCCACGTTTATTTCCGACCATAGGAGTCCAGAAGTTTTTTCGAAACCACCAGTTTCGAAAAGTCCAATTTTTTTCGAAACTTCGAAAAAATCTCGTGAATTATGGGAAAAAAATGATTGCCATCGTACGTGGCACTCCTTCTTAGCTCTCCTACCTGGATCGATCGCGTGAGGATTGTTGACGAATTTGTGAGGATCTCTACCGCGTATGTAGCCCGCCGCCAAATTTCTTCCCGCCACGACGAGCTCGCCAACCTCGCCCGGGGCAACCGGACGCATGTCCTTGTTCACCAGGTAGACGAGGCAATTGTCGAGCGGTCTGCCGATCGGTACTTTCTCGAAGTTCTCCAGCTGGGCCATCTCTTGCACCAAATGATAGGTCACGTCGCCCATCACCTCGGTACTGCCGTAAAAGTTCGCCAGAACGTGACGGCCGCTCGTGAAACGCGCGAAAAATTGCTCGGCCAGCGAACGTGGAAGTGACTCCCCCGAGCAGATCCACAGCTTCAGGGACGTCAGCGAGTCGGTCTTTTCCTGTGCAATTATTCGACAATTGTTGCACAGCGCATTTTTCTTGTTTTTCGTACGTCCGAGTGATCACGTTAAATGAAAAACAATTTTATTGTCGATGGCCATCATTATATATGAGGAAGGATCGAACGTTTTTTTAATAGGCTGGAGTTTTTATTTTTCAAAAGTAACTTCCGGCCCGTTTCGCTGTGCTATTGAAGTTGATTTTGGTTGTTTGGGTTTAATAGGATTCGTGTTGGTTTTTCGGGTTTGCTTGGACTCGTATTTAAAATTTAAGGATGTTGAGTCCCAAATCGAAAATGATGATAAAATTCGGAAAATTTGGTACGTTTTTGTATGAAGTATTTCAGAGGTCGTGTAAAAATTTCACGACAATTAGGAAGCTCGTTATTGAACAATTAACGTTCACAAATTAAATGTTGTTTTATGGAAACTGATGTAGCTTTGCAATAAGTTTTTTTTTTGACCTCTCAATTTTATAATATCTACAATATACTGAAAGCAACGGAAACAAAACGAAGTTTATTGATGAATTTTTTTTTATTTCTTTTAAAAATTGTTCTTAACAAAATGTTAATTTTTTAATAACGAGCTTCCTAATCGTCGTGAAATTTTAACACGACCTCTTAAATACTTCATACAAAAACATACCAAATTTTCCGAATTTTCTTATCATTTTTTATTTCAACCCTTAAGGAGGTTGAAGTAATGATGATAGAATTCGGAAAATTTGGTATGTTTTTACATGAAGTATTCAGGAGGTCGTGTAAAAATTTCGTGACGATTAAGAAGCTATTTATTGAACAATTAACATTAACATGTTTCATAAGGACTCAACATCCTTAAGATGGCCGGAGTCTTGGAAATTCGACACGGACTACTGACTTGTCGATTTTTTTTCAGGGTTTGGTTGGATTCTGTTATATTCATCTTTCACATCCAATATGACAAGCGGAATATCCGAATTGATTTTGTTTGGGTTTGTTTATGTTTACCTCGGCTCGCTTAGGCTTACTTAGGCGCGTCTGGTTTCGTCTATGAAATTCCATATGGCGGACTGCTTGTTTTTCGAATTCAACATAGCGGAACGAATATTTGAATTCAATATTGAACACACCCGGCGGATCATGCGAATTTGTTGTGTTTGGGTTTGGGTAGGTTTTTTTGAGCTCGTCTTTGAAATTCAATATGGCGTGCTGTTTATCGGCACAGCTCAAAATGGCGGATTGTCAGATTCCAAACTTTAAAATGGCGGACGGTTCGTCTCCAAAGCTCGAAATGGCCGACCGTTCGTCTTCAAAGTTCAATATGGCGAAGGCATAAGCGATAAGCAAAAGCTCGAAGTTACGGTCAAGGTCGAAAAAAAACACAAAGAAATATGCCGAACGTATGATCGAAAAATAGTGCGCCTGTTAGTTTGCATCGTAAAACACTTACCAGAAGGCTGAGGTACATCAGCATCGAGCGTAGGAGCGATGGCACCAGAACGAGACGACGAATCTGAAAGGATATTAGTGTCAATGAGTGCCCATCCTCTTAAGGGGTTACCCCCACTTGCGATTTTGAAAAAATCGATTTTTTCATTGCATTTTTTTGAAGTATAAGTATCTGAGAATATGTCATGAAAATTTCAAGTCGATCCGAACAAAATTGACTGAGATATGAGCGTTGAAAGAGAAGAATCCGTGAATTGAAGAACTGAAATTGAAACTTTAAACGCGTTTTTCTCAAAATGGCATTTCTGAAGTCGGTGGCCAAGATTACTCGAACACTAATGAACCGATCTTCTTGAAATTTTGCAGGCTTATTTAATACATAAAAATGTAGTCTTTAATCGTTCGATTTTTTTTTTTCGAAAAAAAATGCCCGTTTTATAGCAAAAAAACGGCCGTTTTTTCGTTAAAATCGAACCATTAACTTTGACTGTCCGCCATTTTGTGAAAAATGAATATTTTTTAAAATCCTTCGATTAAAGACTAGTTTATACTTATATTTGACTAAATCCATCCGCATTTTTTTTTCAGATGATCCACTTCGCCGCAATGTTGGTCACCGCAAACCGTGTATATAAAAACATTATTTCATTGACGGCCATTTGCCACTGAACAATGTAATATTTTTCAATAAAAAAATTACTGGAAGTTCTTCAAGATGTGTTCTTTAAGATGGTATATTGATCGATTAAAAAAGTTTTGTAGTTTTCTTCAAAAAAATTCATGAAAAAGGCCTTCTTTTTTGCGCTACAAGTGGGGGTAACGCGTTAAACCCGATCGTTTGACCGATCAATGCCCGATCAATGCCCAGAAATCATCTCACTAGATGTTTTTCCAACACTTGGACGAACTTGGCGGGATCCTTGGTAACTTGGCGCGGAACCACAACGATGGTCCGACCCTGAAGGAGAGGGCCCCAAATTTCGGGCGCGCTGTCAACGAATGTCAGGGCGGTCTTGAAGATGCAACGATCCTCGTCGCTCTCGTAAGGGAGCTCGCGCCATTGCCACTGCAGTCGATTCATCAGAGTGGCGTGAGGCAATCTGACACCTTGGTTTGATTTTTTTTTTCATACGTATTTGGTTAATTCACTATTTAGCATTTAAAAAAATTGAGGTTTTTTTATAGACACCTTAAGCTTCATTTGAAAAAAAAAAAATAGGTTACTCGTCGTCCCATCATTTTTCGTAAAGTGAAAGAAGAACGCTTTCCAAAAAAATATGATTTTCAATGGTTTTTCGGGTTATCGACAGAAAAACCGCGTTTTTTTGTGATGAGTGTATTTGCCAGAAAACATTAGGCATTCTGGAAAGGAAATAAAAAATTCCATTTTGAGTAGAGCGGAACGAGGATAATTAAATGGCGAAAAAGCAACACTCCGGAAAAACTTTATTTGTGCATCTTATTATCGAAAACAAAGTTCGCCACCGTGGCGAGTAAAAAAATCGATTCTTTTTGCATTTCCTCCAATTAGATCTATTCAAGAATATGTGAAAAAATGTTCGAGTCAAAGTATTTAAAATTGACCCAGAGACGATTTAGTGAGCGTGGATACCTTAACGATTTACGTATACTAAAATATTTAGGGGCGTTTTTCTCGAAACGACTTTTCGCGACCTGGCCAGACCTTAGTTATAATTATCTGATTTTCAGTTTCAAATTCTACAAGTTCCGTAATTGCAGTAGTTACCGTTGTACGTAGCCCTTCTTTTCATTTAGTATTTTTCAAGCCGACGAAAAAGTGCGTCAATTTACAATTTTTTTTTAACCCGTCGTACAACGAGAAATATATTAATGTAGTTTATGAAACCTTTTTATTTTTATTTTTCTGTCCAACTATTGTTAAGTTATCGTTCATTGCAGTGGATCGCATCTTCAATACAGAGGCTCTATTATATTTCAATGACGTTCTTAATTTCAATTTTGTTAAATAAAAATTTGCACAAAATAAATTCATTGTATTCTTTTTTCCAAATCCGGGTAAACTACCTTTTTCGGCCCGTCACCGGTACCCTCCCTTAAAGTGGATGGATGGAATTAAATTCCATTGCCAAATAAGTTTTTCAGGGGTGTTCTGCATTCGGATTCTAATTCTCTTCAACCTGTTGAACTCAAAACTAAATTTCGATTTTTTTTCCGGAATGCTCAATTTTTCTCTGGCAACTACTAATTTAAAAAACGCATTTTTTTCGCATAAGCGTTGGAAAACCGATAAATAATATATTTTTCTCGGTCGTTAAGGCGGGATTCGACTTTGAAACTTTGAAAAGGCTAAATTGGATGAAAACACCCACCTGGAACACGTCGAAGGCATATTATATGGCCCAGGCATCGCTGATTGAGGGTAAGATAATTTTTTCTACGATTTATCACTCACCAAAACTTTAAACGCGTTTTTCTCGAAACGACATTTTCAAGTACCGTGGTCGTGATAACTCAAAAAGTACTGAACCGATCCTTATGAAATTTGGAACACATATTCTATATGTGTGTACCAACCGACCTAACTACAATCAACTTAAAATTTTGATTAGAACTATTTTTTTATTGCAAAAAAAGACCCAAAAAAAACGCATTTTTTTTCGTATTTTAGCCGCCATTTTGTTAATTTTGCACGTATATAAAATATTGTAGTTAGGTCGGTTCCTGAAGACATACTGAACATGAAACTATTTGATTTTTTTGTTTCAGACCATCCGTCGGGAAGATTTCACGACCACGGCAACGGTACCTGCTTTTCGAGGCGTTGGCTTTAAACATATTTTACGTGTACAAAAAATGAATAAAATACATTTAAAAATTTTTTTTTATGTACTTAAAGAGTGTATTTATTGAACAGTTTAAACCCCATATCGATATCTTTAATAGCATTCTCAGAAAAAATTCACGAAAATAGCGTTTTTTTCATGGTTTCAAAGTAGAATCCCGCCTTAAATGTCCGGGCCGGACCCTCGATAAATTGGTCACCCCCTGTATATACGAAAAAAAGCATGAAAAAAGAAAATGGTCAGACCCTACCTTTTGGTATTCCAGTGCTGCCGGAAGTGTACAGGACGATGGCAATTTGTTCGGGATGTCCGTTCAACGCGATCGAATCGTCCTTTTCACTTTCGGCCTCTGCCCAAAGATCCTCGAACGTAATCGACGGTGTGTCGCCCATGTACAACGATCTGTCACCTGTTCAGTCCGACAGCGATTAAAGACTTTTCACACTTTCATTAACGCGGTTCGAATTTATTCTCGGCCGACCACTCGCTTGGAAAAACGTGTTCTCAAGCCTCGAAAATTAATTCGTTTAAGGAATCGAACGGTGACGCGTGACTCATTGAAACGCGACTACCGCTAGTCGTTCGATTCGAAGTTTCTTTCTTTTTTTTCCCCTCTCGGCGACGCCACAGTAATGCAATTTTCCCTCGCAAGTGGACGCTTTTTTTACACGCTCTTTTGGAAACGAATTCCCAATGAATCTTTATATCCTCGAAAAAAAAGACGGAAACTGAGTACGCGATGACGAGTACATCGAGATAAAACAAAACAAAAAAAGACACGAGTCGAAAATGTTAATCTAACGAGACTTGTCGTACTAATCGGTATCCTTCCGAAGTACTGATTTGGTCCTTTCCGAGTCGACTTTGTTTTGCGTTCTTGCTTTATTTTTCTTTATTTTTAATTTTTTTTTTAAATTTCATCATCCACCAATGTCGGATTTCTTGAGCACGAGTGATTTTTTCCTTCAGTCACTACTCGTGTACGTACACGAGTGGCTACAGAAGTGGAAGGCTCGAATGATAAATCGTAAACTCGTGTAAAGTCGTTCGTACTGGCGGATTCCGTCAATTTACTGCAACATTTCCGCGACGTTGACAAATATATATCAAAGAATTATACAAAATGGTGACGCTGGACGCAAATTTGAATTTGGATTTTTTTTTTTAATTTCATCAATTTACACGAGTATAGCTAGAGAAACACGTAGGAGATTTTGAAAATATTAATTTTTGTGTAATTGGCAAGCATTTAAAATGAAAGCTTAATTCTCGACAGAAAAAAAGAACAATCATTTGTTAATAAATAACGTTATAATTATTTCTCTTCCGCGTGTTATTTTAAAGACGTGCTCAAAATTTGGAGTGAATAGAATGAAAATTGTTAGAGTTATGCAGCGTGTCGTTTCAAAAAAATGTGAAGAAGCGAAGAAATTATTTTAGACGGTTCAGAGCAACAAAAAATCAATTTTTTCAAAATCTATTGGCGTTACCTCTTCAAAAAAATCTATTGGCGTTACCTCTTCAAAAAAACGCTGGACGCAAATTTGAATTTGGAAATTTTTTTTTTTCTTTCATCAATTTACACGAGTCTAGCTTGAGAAACACGTAGGAGATTTTGAAAATATTAATTTTTGTGTAATTGGCAAGCATTTAAAATGAAAGCTTAATTCTCGACAGAAAAAAAGAACAATCATTTGTTAATAAACAACGTTATAATTATTTCTCTTCCACGTGTTATTTTAAAGACGTGCTCAAAATTTGGAGTGAATAGAATGAAAATTGTTAGAGTTATGCAGCGTGTCGTTTCAAAAAAATGTGAAGAAGCGAAGAAATTATTTTAGGCGGTTCAGAGCAACAAAAAATCAATTTTTTCAAAATCTATTGGCGTTACCTCTTCAAAAAAACGCTGGACGCAAATTTGAATTTGGAAATTTTTTTTTTATTTCATCAATTTACACGAGTCTAGCTTGAGAAACACGTAGGAGATTTTGAAAATATTAATTTTTGTGTAATTGGCAAGCATTTAAAATGAAAGCTTAATTCTCGACAGAAAAAAAGAACAATCATTTGTTAATAAACAACGTTATCATTATTTCTCTTCCACGTGTTATTTTAAAGACGTGCTCAAAATTTGGAGTGAATAGAATGAAAATTGTTAGAGTTATGCAGCGTGTCGTTTCAAAAAAATGTGAAGAAGCGAAGAAATTATTTTAGACGGTTCAGAGCAACAAAAAATCAATTTTTTCAAAATCTATTGGCGTTACCTCTTCAAAAAAACGCTGGACGCAAATTTGAATTTGGAAATTTTTTTTTTATTTCATCAATTTACACGAGTCTAGCTTGAGAAACACGTAGGAGATTTTGAAAATATTAATTTTTGTGTAATTGGCAAGCATTTAAAATGAAAGCTTAATTCTCGACAGAAAAAAAGAACAATCATTTGTTAATAAACAACGTTATAATTATTTCTCTTCCACGTGTTATTTTAAAGACGTGCTCAAAATTTGGAGTGAATAGAATGAAAATTGTTAGAGTTATGCAGCGTGTCGTTTCAAAAAAATGTGAAGAAGCGAAGAAATTATTTTAGGCGGTTCAGAGCAACAAAAAATCAATTTTTTCAAAATCTATTGGCGTTACCTCTTCAAAAAAACGCTGGACGCAAATTTGAATTTGGAAATTTTTTTTTTATTTCATCAATTTACACGAGTCTAGCTTGAGAAACACGTAGGAGATTTTGAAAATATTAATTTTTGTGTAATTGGCAAGCATTTAAAATGCAAGCTTAATTCTCGACAGAAAAAAAGAACAATCATTTGTTAATAAACAACGTTATAATTATTTCTCTTCCACGTGTTATTTTAAAGACGTGCTCAAAATTTGGAGTGAATAGAATGAAAATTGTTAGAGTTATGCAGCGTGTCGTTTCAAAAAAATGTGAAGAAGCGAAGAAATTATTTTAGACGGTTCAGAGCAAAAAAAAATCCATTTTTTGAAAATCTATTTTTTGAAAATCTATTGGCGTTACCTCTTCAAAAAAAAGAATGTTCGACTCAGCCGTACTTCGGCAAAGAAAAGCGCGAATCAAACTCACAATTTGCGTCGATTATCAAGACGAGCGGTTCGGCTTCCTCGAGTATGTGCTTGACTCTGGACGACGGGAATTCCGCGTCCAAGGGCAAATATGCCATTCCGGCTTTGAGAACGGAGAGCAACGTGAGCGGTAAGCCGAGCGAGGGCCTCATCGAGATCGCAACCACGGCATCCTCGTTTTCACGTGGCTCACAAATCTTTCGCAAAATTCTCGCGATACGGTTGCTACGGGAGTCGAGCTCGGCATACGTCATCGACTCCACAGTGCCGTCCTCGGCCTCGTAAATAATAGCCGTTCGCTCGGAATTCTCGGACGAGACTTTGCGGAACAGCTCGTGAACCAAGGCATCCTGGTGATCGGCCCAGGCTACCTTTGCGCCTTTCAAAATCGATTGTTGCTGCAGAGAACCCATCTGGCCAGAAAAAAAAAATTATTTTTCTCTGCGGGTTTTACATGATTTTTTAATTTTTTTTTCGATCTTTTGGGAAGTGATTTTTTGGAAAATTCTCGAGTGTTATTCGCTCCTTTGGGAAAAAATAAAGACAGAAATGGTATGGTCATTTTTATATGACATTTCTCAGGGTTTCTTATATTCATTAATTTTTTTTTTAACATATCACGTTCTAAAAGATATTTTTTAAATTATATACAAATAAATATTTATCCTTTTGTTTAGTAAATGCTTATATAGTAAAGAAAATTTTAAACATTTATTTTGTTACGCCACCTCGAAAATCGTTACTTGGCAATTAGACGTTCGAGGATGAGTTGTGAGATCTTACTAATGATGAGTAATCTCCGACCCAGGAATTAAGAATTTTTTGGAATCGTATCTATTACAGTTAGGCGGAGAATAATTTGACGAGTCGTGAGTGTGATCGTACTTCGATAAGTTTTGCCTCGATTTTTGGTGACCCGTTGGAGAACTATACTCAATGATTTTGGGGCCCAATAATTTCGTAAGGAATTTAACATATTTCTTCTAACAGATATTCAAAATATGTTAGTTTGAAAAATATTTACAATATTTTGACGAAGAAATAGCGGAGCCATTTTATTTTCAAATATTACAAATATTCGAGCCATATTTTTGAAATATGAAAAAACATTTTATTTCATTAATTTTCATGACACAGAATGAATTAGTTTAGTTATTAAATGAATGATACCGAATATTATATATTCATTGAATTGATTCAATTTTCAATATTTTTATTTATGAAAATCTCTAAAATAAATCAGATGGAAAAAGGACACAATTTTTCGTATATTCAACATATCTGAACAAATATAATACATGTTTAACATTTTTTTCAAAATTAACTTACTTTAATTAATTCAGTTGATACATTATATTTCTTTAATTGTTTAAAGAATTATAACCAATATCATATGGTTATGTAATTTATTTATTAAAAAAATGTATTTATTTATAAAAATCATAATTCGCAATCATTAATCAGATTGAAAAAAAATTCATACACCTGCGTTTCGCAAGGAAGACACCCGAGGCTAGAGCGATGTAGCAACGATTCGGAAAACTAGACGCGTGCACAATAAGCCTACCAACTGGATGCATATGTGCAGCACGTACAGCTATACGCGAATACCCATGCATACGCACAAGATAGCCAATCTCGCCACTTTTTTCCCCATTCTTTCCTTTCTTATTTTCCTCAGCGCAAATGCATTGACGCAATAACGACAACGTACAGTTCGCCCGCACGTGCGCGACTTGCGGTAGACCCGTCATTCGGCGCGATCGGCAATTAGGCATTCAATCTATACGATCGCAATGTGCGATAAATCACTGAAACTTCCCTCAATAATTTATCGATCTACCTGCCTCCAGATGTTTCTTGTCATATCGTGAAAGAAAATCTCGCAGTTGAAAAAAAAAAAAACGAGCTCGCACGTTGAACCGCAATTTTTTTTCTCATCTCCCATCACGTGGCAACGTACACAATCATTGTTGAACTTTACAAACGGAATGTTGCTCCGCCATAAATCCAGGATAACAAGAATTTCAGGTAGAAAAAAAATTAATATGCAAATAAAGATATGAAAATGAAAAATGTAAAAATAAGATACGTATGGTAAAATTATTCAGAAAATAGAAAAAAAATCGGCGCTCGGATAAGGACGACGAAATAAAGAGAAAAGACGGCCTACGATTCGATACGAAAGTTACTCCCGGATCGGCACTGCTGCGTGAGATCGAGAGTATCGTTCACGCTTCGACAATCACGACAATCGTTTCGTACACCGAAATTACGATATCCAAATGATAGCCGGGCTCATTTGACTTCAACGGCCGATGTCCTTTCATCACGTCCCAGCAATGGGAAATTCCGGACTTCAGGAATTTATGAAGAAACCTGAACTAAGTAGAGCGTAATGGCGCCAGGGGAAGGGAGGCTTAGCCTAACTCAGAATTTTGTGGTCATTTAATCGTGGGGCAAGCTGTTTCTTTTCATGGGCTGGTGTGTGTGTGTGTGTGTGTGCGCGTTTATGTACATATGTATATGTACTTGGATGCATATTTTTTAAAGTAACAACAACAGTACAAAATTAGCATCAGTTTTTACTTTCTTAATGCAATCGTAATTGAAGGATCGTCCCAACATTTTCAATGCATCGCTCGCCTGGCAGGTTGAGTAATTTGTTTGGCCACGTGAGACAATCGATGCAATTTTTTTTTTGTCACAGCTCGGCTCATTCATTTTCATTTCTACATCACCAGATATATATATTCAATTCCTGTACTTATTTTTGGTCGCATAAACTGTTATCACAGTTGTCTTTTCAAAAGCGCAGCGTACTTATTTTTTCTCAAAATACCACAATTATATATACACATATACAGTGAATTGATATTTTTGTTTACGGTGATGAGAAATCCATGATGCAATTTTTGTTTTGAAAGACACACATTTTTCTGCACTTTTCAAAATACCGGAAATGAAGGTTAATTCAAATTCATACGTTGGTTTTTGATCACGATAAACTGTGGTTGCATTTTTTTTTCTCAAAGACACGACTAATTCCTTTCTCTTCTTCAAAATACCAGAAATATATATACACATATACCGAATTCGAACATTTGTTTTTCGTTTGAGTGTAACGATGTTTAACTGTGATTTTTTTTCGTATGATATAAAAGTTAATATCTCTCGTGGACACGTTACTCGCGATAGACTTGAATAGTCTCAGGGCAGTTCACGATTTTCCATACTTAACGGGGCCTCGATTCTAATGGCTTTTTATTATTCGAAAACGATGTGGTCGAAGTTCATTAATTAGTATACGGGATATGAATATATATGTGTAGTCACTATTATTATTATTATAACAGTAATAATATATCACATTTAATACTAATAATTATTATTATAGCATATTATATTAATAATAATAATATTGGGTAGACCGGAAACTTCGCGCCGATTTTGGGCAGGTAGCATATTGAAAAATTGGCACTCCGGACAACCCAATCATGATAGATAATAATGATAGAATGATGATAACATTATTGTTATTATTATTATTATTATTATTATTATTATTATTATTATTATTATTATTATTATTATTATTATTATTATTATTATTATTATTATTATTATTATTATTATTATGATAGAATAGAATAAAATAAAATGATAGAATAGAATAGAATAGAATGATGATAACATTATTATTATTATTATTATTATTATTATTATTATTATTATTATTATTATTATGATAAGAATAAAATTATCATTATTATACTTTCGTATATTCGCATTTATATTGACTCTCACCTTTAGCCGTTCTTCCTTCGTACGAGAATTTCGAATATTCAATAGAACAGCGACGAGACGGGTGTCACATACGATAAAAATCACTGCACTCTCGTGTGTGCAGTCGATGCAGTTCAATTATGTCTTCCGTCCTCTTCTCTATCTCTCTCGCCCTCTCGACAATTTGCAATTGAGGAACTACGCACACAACACGCTGTTGAATTTTTTTCACGATCCGTAAAACTCTTTCTCTCTCTTTCTGTCTCTCCCTCGTTCTCTTGACACTTCACCCACAGAGTCCTTTGCACTGAGACACGACTCGTGCAACGATAGCGCGATAAATTTTTGTTTACTAGAGATTTTTAGTAAAAAATGTTATTTTTTTATTTTTATGATAATATCTCCTTCACTTTGAAATTCACGTGTTCTGGAGTGGCGAAGGCGTCTGGACGTGGCGAATCTATCGTCGGGTTCAACCGCTACGCGAAAGTGCCTTTTCCCGTCGACGAGCGCCGAGCTTTTATATGGGAACTCGCAACATCGTGGAACCCCGGCTCATTCTGGCTCGATCGTCATCGACGTTCGCGTCGACGTCCCTTCTCTGTAATGCACTATATAGAACGCGTTGTCCGATCGTTCTCTCGGCTCTCGTGTAACTCTTCATATATATATATAAAAATTATTTTTGCGAATAACCCACAAACATATATATATATATATATATATGTTTGTGGGTTATTCGCAAAAATAGTTTTTGTGAGGCACTTTCCAGTAAAATTATTGTGGTGGTGGTGAAACGATTCGCAAAAAAAAATATTTCAAACGGTTTCCAGTTTGAGAAATTTCGGATGACTATTTTCGAGGCTGTTTGCTGATTTCTTAATTGATCTATGAAGTTTTTTGTCCATCTACTCTTTACTAAAAATCGTTTTCTTACAAATAGATGGATATATACCTTACAATTTGATTAAAAAAATTATTTACAAATATATGCATGTTTGTTTTTCTCGAAGTAAAAGTTCGGAATACAGAGGATCGGTCCATAGAGCGAAGCTCAAGGGCCATAGGTGACGTTTGTGCGAGGCAATGATGTCATCTATTATATTTCAATCCTCCGTTGACACACTTATACTTAGCCACGATTTTGACACACTGCGTCATTTTGACCTGGATAGTACTTCGTCCACCTACCGTTAACAACCCGTTCGGTTTTTATTGCAAAACATTAGAGATAAACTTTAAATATTTGGTAATACGGCTACGTGGTTAAAATTCGGTAAACATCAATTTAAATGGTTTAAAAATCTTATGGAAAATGTGCAATTTGGGAAAAAGTGAGCATTCGAAAGCACATGAAATCCGTTCCGAGTCGAAATGACGTAGTGGTGCAATGACGCATTTGCGGCAAGTTACGCTCCATTATTTTCCGACATAGAAATCGGCTATGGAAATGCATCGTTTGCTAGAGGAAGTGTATGCTGAAGATGCTCCATCGTGAAAGGTAAAAAGAGTCGTTTCGTCGCTTCCGAAGCCGTGATTACTCTATGGACAACAAGGACCGCGGAAAAACCACCGAGAAGAGGTTCGTCGTGTATAACGAGCTGATGAAAGCGGCTCGACTGGTGGCCACAGAATGAGCCAAGGTCGTCTGTTTCGATGGGCGATACTTTGACTAAACCAGTTTGTCGAATTGCTACCGCCATCGCCATCTGTCCGTTCGCTCAAAAAATGGACTTCTTCATAGCCATGATAATCTCCAGCAACAATTTTGTTTTCGTTAAGCAGATTTCAAAAAACCAGCTGTACAAATACATTTTGTGATCTCTGTCGCGATCACGAAACATTCGTACGATTGTACGAATTACATATTCTATCTTTCACGTGATCCTCGTTGATATTCTCAATCGTTCTGCAGCCGCAAGACTACTCGATTCTCTGGAACATAGCTTTCTAGGTCAAGTACGGTTTTTTTCTTCCACGCATACACTATTTCTTGTTTCCTTATTTTCAGATAGTCTGAAATTAATTAATCCATGCCACTCGGCATGGCTAACATTCGCGCATAGTCATTTAATTTAATGCGCGGTGACTGAGGTCAACCGGTATCAAGAATCACATATGAGGGTATAGATGGTTTTACCTGTATATATGGGCACACGCATGTACACCCCGAAAACACCGCGTATAACATTTTTGGGCGAGGACGACCGCGACGGAGGACCGTTTAAAAACATTTTTAAACAGGTTCCGTTTCCATTTGGTGAAATATTATGGGGACAAAACGTGCGAGGTAACGGCCGGGATTATTATTGTACTTGTCATGTCTCCTCATTGGAATCAACGACAAAATATTGCTCATAGGATATTTTATAGTGGAGTTCATTGTGGACATTTTAAATAGAAATTAACTTTTTTCATATTTACGCAGAAAATGCATATTCTGCTACGCCGAAATAATACTGTAATGTTTACATTTTAATCTATAATGTTTTTACTTAATATTTGCCTCGATAAGCCCACTTTGATACGAATATAAAATATAAGTGATGGTAACGTAAAAATGATTGACAAATGCAGAAGTTAAAAAAATTCGATAAGTGCATAGTATCAATTTCGCTAGTTTATATATCTTTATACATTATATTTAATATATAAATAAAATCTAATTTTTTTAGGTAATAGACATTAATTGATTTACAACAAAAAAAGTATGCACATATATATGCATATTTATATTGACCAATGATATTTTTATTATATTTTATATATGTATAAATTACAATAGTAATTTATAATACACAATAATATATTTAAAATATTTAAAAAATACAGTTGGTCGATATATATATATTATGGGTATTTTTCCCGTAATGATCATTTGGCACGTAATTTGACTTTTTTAATAGATGCTATTCGATGACTTTGTAGGTTTGTTCGCATTACAACAGTTTGAAATATTTTGAAATATTCCTACACAATAGATTTGGTAGAAAAATCGTCGTTGCCCTTTTTCCCTATTTTTTTACTATGAAAATAATTTTTCTGGCGTGTCACTATTCAGACTTCATGTACACTAGCTAGCTGAAAAGGTACAACAAATTCAAAAACATCAGAAAAAATCATTTCTTGAAAGCATTGCACATTTATTTAATTCCTCTCTGAAAAATAAAGAAATAATGAGCATAGGTATCGCACAATAAATACGGAAGTTTTATAACCGTTTTTCTTAATCGTTCCTCTGGAGAGCTGTAAATCAGTTAATATATTGTAACAGGTGGCGTTAGCTGATCATGAGTGCCAGAGCAGTGCCTTCTAGATGGCGGTGAATATCGAAACCTGCGTTTTTTCGTGGTGAAAGCGGAAACGTGCTAGCTTTCGCATTGAATATCGAAAGGTGCCAATTTTCGTGGCGAAAACCAAAACTTGCTAGTCTTCGTGTGGAAAGCCAAAACATGCTAGTTTTCTACTTTTCGTAACATACTGCTTTTCGTAAGCAGCGTTGACATAATCATCATCACACAAATCAGTGTGATTCGTGAGGACATCATTATTTATATTATATCGATTAGAACTGATGTCAATTGGAATTTTGAAACGAAAAAATTGAATATTTTTGTTTCCAAATTTCGTTCTCCTAAAACGGATTATTTCGGGGGAATCACCCATATATGTATATTGTCCAATTATACTTTGATAATATTCTAACATTCTTGATTGGCAACTGTGTGGCACAACCTCAATGGCCAAAGCAAAGTTTGGCATGAGTCGATTGGACAATAATTTTCGAACAATCACATCTTGATAAAGTGTACTCCTTGTTTCGTAAATCAACGCGAATTACCTCGTTGTTTGTTGATATATGTTTCTTTCGTCGCTCTCGGGTTCAGACCCTACAGCTGAAATTATTCCGAGACGTCATCCATATGCTATTACTGACAAATTGATTTAATTGAAGCGAAACGTATACGGTACAGAAGCATACTCATTTACGAAATGATATCATTAATTATTTTTGACAAGGACGAAAGAAAGTGGTCATTCGTTATCTTTTCATCGCGATTGTGTTTTTGCCCCACAATTCTTATGCTTCCGCTGTCCACAATCGTCAAATTGTCGGGCGATAAGAAACAATTGAAAATATTTATTTATCAAGCCCGTCTCGTCGCGTGTACCTGCGTCAGAAGAAAAGTAAACTAAGGACAGAGAGAAGACAATTTTTTTTGGAATATCGAGATATTGAAAATATCAGGGGAAGCTTAAACTTAGATATTTTCGAATGATTTAGGGGTTTGCGTCCTCTACTGCTATCGATACGCCCTGTACTGTATTATCTCGCGAAACATATGGCAGTTTTTTTTCTCCACCTGCTTATTTTTTCTTCTTTCACACTTGCATCGTCGCTCGCAGCATTTTGATATGGCGGACTCGTCAATTCATCTTCCTCGGACATTCACTTTTATGATGCTTTTCTCCCTCTCTCTTGCTCGTCTCCTTTGTCCCTTCTCCGCGATCGATTAATTGAATATGTGGGCCAACGAACAAACTCAAGTGCTCGCGACCGTCTAAGACGTACTTCTTCGAAGATACGAACTTTTTTTTTTTCGTTGTTGCCGTTTCTTCTTTTCCCACGGAGTAACGCGCTTAAGGGGTTACGCCTAGTTGTCACAGTCAAAAAATCACTTTTTTCGAATCCGATATACACTAGTCACAAAAACTGAAGGATACAAAAAAATGTCGAAATTTTTAGGCGATTGTGAACAGGCTATAACTGCGCGAAAAATGGTCGTAAAGTAATAAAGGAAAAAAGCGAATTCAAGCTTGAAGTTTCTTGTTTCTATATGGGGAGATTAAATGTTTTTATCGTTGACTTTTTCTGAGTATTCTTGTTAGAGAAATCTGCAAAAAATGTTATTTACAATTTTTGCTCGCTCCGCGGGATTTAGTTTATTTTTTCAGCAATCTCACCTTAAAGATCTTTTAGTTTTTTTTATTCCTCTTCAATTTGAGCGGTACATGAGCTTTTACGATGATTTTTCGCTCAGTTATCGTCGTTCAAAGCAAAAATTACCTTTTTGGCATTGATAATTAATTACTCGGGAACAGATGATCGTATAGAAAATCGAAGCAGGGTTGTGAACACTTCGAAGTATCTGATATTGTGTAGTGAAGTATTTCTGACATTTTAAGGGCTTTTCTAGATGTAGAAATACAGTATTTGATCGAAGAATTTTTTTCCGATGTATACTTTCGAATTGATGAATGAAAAATGCCTATTTTTTTCGCAAAAATCGAATCTCTCACTTTGATCACGCGCCATTTTTTTCGATTTCATATTTCGGAAATTTCTTCGATTAATCATAGAATAAGCTGATATACTAACGAAATCTGTTTGATTTTTTTAAATTACATAACCTGGTTCAGAAGGGCATTGCTGACCTCAAATGACGTTTTCGAGAGGTGCTTCCTGGACATCGGTTGTAAATCGATTATAATTAAAAAATGTTACACAAAAAAATTCACAGTGTTCTTCAGATGATACTTTTTCAAATATTCAATATTTGTAGAAATTTGTTCTCAGGATTTTCTATAAAAATCTGAACTGTGACTGCTCCTCTCAAATCTACTTTGTCAACTTTTCATCAAAAACTAAGCTATCAACGTTAGTATTCAGTAACGATAACACAAATATAAACAAATTGCACATACACAGAAGAAAAAAATAAATAAACGAAAAGTTCACAGATAGCAGAACATACACGCGGGTGTTTCGGATAGATGTTGATACGAGGCATCTAGATTGTCGTTTGGAACGTCACCCTTCGGGCCACACGGTATCCCTAATAAACGAGGCTTCATTTCCTTCTTAGGAATCGACCACCCAAAGTGCGTCGCAACCTTGAAAATAATTCACTTAAGAATAATCCTCTGGTCCGATTAAGGGGGGATTGTCTTTTTTTTCGCAAAATTTACCGCTTTTTGGGAATTTTTTTGTGAAGAAAGTATACAACGGAAAACTTGTGAAACTTGGCATATAGTTTTATTGATCTGTTTACTACATACAAAAAATTTTTTAAACAATTTCATCAAAAAATCCGCCTCCCACCCCCCTCGACGCGCGATGGTCCTTTTTTGATGGTGTGCACGATTACAGCCTTCACGTTCATCCTGCAACAAAAACCCAAAAAGCATTTTACTTTAGACACATATAGCTATCGTTTGATGAAGCAAAAAAGCAATACGTTTAATAGTTTTTTATTTATAACAAAAAATCGATCAATTTTTTTCGAAAAATCGATACATCAAGTTCGAAACGTCACCGAATCGTCAATTTTTTTTTTTCCCTTCATCGAACGATAGCTATATGTGTCTAAAGTAAAATGCTTTTTGGGTTTTTGTTGCAGGATGAACGTGAAGGCTGTAATCGTGCACACCATCAAAAAAGGACCATCGCGCGTCGAGGGGGGTGGGAGGCGGATTTTTTGATGAAATTGTTTAAAAATTTTTTTGTATGTTGTAAACAGATCAATAAAACTATATGCCAAGTTTCACAAGTTTTCCGTTGTATACTTTCTTCACAAAAAAATTCCCAAAAAGCGGTAAATTTTGCGAAAAAAAAGACAATCCCCCCTTAATGATCGAAATAAAAATAAATCAATGCTTATTGTTCACCTTTGTTTCAGCAAATGGAATTGAACGTTCGACTATCCCGTACGTACTCTCATTCACGAATGGATCAATCATTCAATTTGCTCGCCAAACTGGCCTCTATACACGCGGCCGATGACGTGTCCGGGTATCATCTGTTTTTCTTTCCTACTGTTATTATACATCCGCGGACGAGCGTCAACGGCGCACTGACTGGAACATTCTCCGCTGTCATTCTCACAGCAATTCATAGTATTTTTGACGCCCTGAACGTCCGATACGATCGAACGTCAATTCGGTATAAAAATTAAAAAGACGAACTTACCCAAATATTTGATTTTTCCGACCATTCGTTTATTCGTTGGAATTAATTATTTTTATAATAATTTGATGTTCTATTTTTACAATAAATATGCCTCGGTATCCCCTAACGACATTTTTTTCAGCCAAAGACTTTTTCTCTTCAGTGTATACCCGTGCACGTGCGCAAGTGCGTATAGAAGTGAAAGGCTCGAATGATAAATATTAAGCTCGTATAAAGTCGTTCGATCTGACGGACTTCATCAATTCACGTCAACATTTCCCGTGCATTGACGAATAATAATCGCAAACGATACAAATATTATGAATTGAGATGAGCGTACGGGCTTCGCGATTCACAGCGAGCAATTACATATCGCAGATCGTAGCGCCATTCACGCACATTTTCTTCATACTTCGAGAATATATGTGAGGCATTCCACGCCATTTCACGTAGCCCGTATTTTACGTACCCCGATCATTTATGGTTTTCCTGATTTTTTTGTAAAATTGTATCCCATGAAAGGAATATCCGCACTAATTTTTAGATTTTCACCGGTTCTCTGTTGGAGGTTATAATTGTCAAAAAATGTCTATTTCAGAAGTTTTGAAAACGTTTAAACACTGATAACGCCTGAACTAATTGAGATATTCACAAATGTCATTATATATTTTTTTTGCATTTTGAAGCATACTCTCGTTAAAAAGTATGAAAAAATTATCAATTATCAATACCAACGTTTTCTTTGCTTCTAAAGTGAAAACTATTTTTTTTAAAGGTGATCGCCTTTATTTATTTTTTTCAAACAATTCGGTAAAATAGAGTGACCCAGTCTATAACTTTTAAAACTTGTCTCATCGTGGGCGCATTTTTCCCCCTATGGTTTTATGGTATTAATCATTTTTTTTTAAGAATATTTTTATCACTGTAATCTCCAATAATGCTATCAATTTTTTTCCGATTTCCAATTCGATTTCGATAGGCCTAAAACGGTTTATTTTTTACTTGTGCTGAGGTTAATGATTTTTTTTATTAAAAATAATTTATTTCGTTAAATTCAGTTAAATTCAACACAAATTAAAAATGGACCATTTCAGGCCTGTCGAAGCCGAATTGTAAATCACAAAATCATTGATAGCATTATTGGAGATTACAATGATAAAAATCTTTAAAAAACATGATTAATACGAAAAAAATAGGGGGAACAATGGGCCCATGATGAGGCTAGTCTTCAAAATCATAGAACGGGTTACTATATTTTAGAGAATTTTTTGAAGAAAATAAATAAAGACAATCATCTTTTTTCAAATCATATTCACTTTAGAAGCAAACAAAATGTTGACATTGAAAATTGATAATTTTTTCATACTTTTTATCGAAAGTATGCTTCAAAATGAACAAGAATTATATAGTGACATTTGTCAATATCTCAATTAGTTCAGGATTTATCAGCGTTTAAACGTTTTCAAAACTTCCGAATTCGACATTTTTTGGAAAATTATAACTCCTAAAAGAGAAGAGATAAAAATCTAAAATTTGGTGCGGATATTCCTAACATGGGATATAATTTTACAAAAATATCAGGATATCCAAAAATGGTCGGGGTACATCAAGTGTTAAGTTTTCTGAGAAAATTGGTGAATTTAGTCGCAGTATCATCGATTGCGTTTATTGATAGTAAGATACCAGCACAATGCACGTTCTCTTGAAATAAACTGGCGTAGATTTGATTAATAATTAATAATTAATAATAGATATTATTAATAAATTATGAAAATATGCGCAATGTATAGTGACGCAATGACACAACAATACAATAATGCAATAATTGAAGATTTTGTATTGTTTCTACGTGATTACGTTATCCTATTATTACATCACCATATTATTTGATAATAAAATAACAATAACAATAACAACGACCGAGAGGTCACAGGTTCGAATCCCAGTCGCGTCACTTTCGTCGTGAAATGGTTTTCTTCGACATTTCGAGGGAAAGTAATTCGAAATTCGAGGGTGAATACGATACAGAGGGGGAAGTCGGCTGCGGCGACAATGTGGGGGGGGGGGGGGGGGGCGTGCCGAATAGGAGGTAGAACGAAGTTGGGGCGGGTTGGGGCACGTAAAAAAGGAAAGACCCTGTACGGCTGGAACAAGCAAATTAAAAAAAAATAGTAATAACAGCAATATTAAACAGTACCACAACACTATAAATATACAATAATAAAATGATGTAACACTACAACAACATTATGATACAAGCATATAGCAATACAATCCTTAATATTATTATCATACTATTACATTACTGCAATAATTACTGTAACATTGAATTATTTATTATTATTTATTGATCAGTTAAATTTTCTTTCTGCTTTTTTCGAAAATGCTGTAACGCAATTGATCGAAGCATCGTTGTCCTTTAAAATAAATCGGTGAAACGCTCGACCTTGGTGAAAATCCATCAAAAAAGAGACACGCTATCGATTTAACCGCCTCGATACAATCGAGCCAAAGGCCTCAGAAATATACGGATTTCTACAGCCTCGATGCCAAGCCGCACGAGACTCTTGTGCCAGAAATAATTGCGCCATAATACTCACTCTCGACACCTCGGCCCGCATTTCGTGCCCCTTTATTGTCGAAGCGAAAAAAAAGCGTGCCGCCACTTTCGAAACTTGGGCCGATCATCATAATCGCGCGCGAGGTAAAAATGTTAAAAAAAAAAGAAAGATGTGCAATCAAAATGTATATTCGCGCTTTGTAGGTGTGTGTGTATGTATATATATACGATAGCCCACAAAGTAACGTCAAAAGGTAAATCTAGATACCTCGTTTCAACACCCATGTTTGTCTGCGAAGTTTTTGACTTTTCGAGAAAAAGCATTTTTTATTTTTCTCTCCCTGTGTGTATTTTCCTCACGATTTCGTTCACTTGTGTTATCGTTGCGAAGTGGACCGTTGAGCAATAAATAAATTATCAACTGAGCACTAACGATGAGGCCTTAGATTTTTATCGAAAGTTTAAACATTGGTATGCGAGGATCAGTCTGTAAATTTCAGATGATGAAAACAATACTTACACTGGCACAAACGACTCCTAATTGTTTTTAAAATCGTCCAAAATGAAAGTACATACACAAAAGAGTAGAAAAATAAAATGAAGACTCGAAAAAAGTATTGCAAAAAGCATTTTTTCTCGAAAAGTGAAAAAAATATCGTAGAATAAACATGGGGGTGATTTCGATAGGTGTCGATTCGAGGCATCTCCATTTTGGACGAAACTCTTCGGGCCACCCTGTATAGAAATTAATATGAATGAAATAGAAAAAAAAAATGTTTTCTAAGAGTCCGAGCTATTAGTCACTCGTGCTTATTCGACTTGTCATTCGCGTATTTGTCGCATGGGGGAAAAACCTCGCATGTGGTGAACAACGACGAGAAAACTCCCGTGCGTGCGTTTGCTTTACGCATTCCGGGCCCGATTACGGAGTTTTCATGACATTTGTTTCTTATTTCGCGAAATTTTCCCTGAAGGAAAAGAGGAAAGAAAATATCGACAGGGACATCCCAGACGCGGGAGGAAGTTGTACAGTTGTATCGGCTGTACGTGCAATAAAACCGTAAAGCGTATTTTGTGATTTTTTTTCAATTTTTAGACAATTCGTAGTGAAAAAATGCATTTTTCGCTGGAGGCCTGACAAAAATGACTAGATGAATGAATTGTCTCCGAAGAAGGCGAATTCTTCCGGCGTGGAATCTGATTGTTGGCCGAAAAATAGGCCAAATATAGCAATATTAACATACAAATATAAGGGTATAATAACTTAACATACAAATATAAGGGTATTTAAGGGTATTTAAGGATATTTAAGGGTATAATAACTTAACAATATAATAACACAAAAATATAATAATATAACAATGTATCATGTACTTATGTAATACTTGAATTTTTATCGTTATTACATGATTAGATTATCGTATTAATTATTTTATAATAAAATAGTAATAAAGATTATATTAAACGATGTTGCAACACTATAAAAATACAATAATAAAATAATGCGACACTACGACAACGATATAATAATAAAATCATTAATATTATTATCATATTATTACATTACTGTAATAATTACTGTAGCATTGATCTTTTTACATTATTATTCATTGCTCAGATCAAATTTTTCTCGCTTCTTAGGAGAACGGTGCAGTGTAATTAATGGAAGAAAGGCTCGACCCTCGTGAATATTCATCAAAAAATCCGATTGGTGGCCGAAAGATGGTCCGGTCGATGATACTTCGAATAAACCAGTTCGACGATTTCCTACCGAACCACAATCTTTTTTTCGCCCATACAACCACGTGAATCTATATATCTAATACATTTTCCTAATACCAGCTCCCAAGCTTCATATGAAGCTTTGTCGAAGGTATGAAGCAATCTGTAGTTCATACAATTTAATGTTCGGTAAATTAACTCTCGAGCGATGGAGTGGAGCAGTTAATCCAGTCGCCCCGATAAAAATAATGATCGATTCATTGAATGGCCCGACGACGGAACTGCAATTGAGCAGGGATTAAGGTCCGATCAGAACGGGACTGAGAGTAACGCGTGAAGAAAGATCAATCATGAAAATGAGCGTTGGAAAATATAGCTGACCGTTATGGCGATACTCGACTAGACTGGCACTTGTTATCGAGACGCGGAAAAATGTGCCGGTAAAAACAACGAAGGCAGCATCATTATTAGGTCAGAAGTTGATTTTTACATGCAGATCAAGAAACGGGGAAATAAAATGAGTTATAAAATAAATAAAAATATTCTTGTTTCTTTTCGAATATTCTAGAATTTTTTTAAGTTCCCATTGGAATAATTTATGAACGAGTGTGTTTTTACATATTATATTATTATAATGCTGTTTTATTTTATTTACATTATGTTATTAACAATTATATTTTATTATTATAATACGTATAATAATATTGCATTATTACTATTTTATCGATGGTATTCCAATATTAGGTTTTGTTCGCGGCTTTCATCAATGGTATCGTATCGTATCAATGGTTGTGGATCACGGTATGTAAAAAAAATCTTTTCTACTCTGGAAAAATGGACTTGAATTCGTTTGAATCCCTTTTTGGGATGCTGCCAACGAATTTTTAATTCGAAAAATTGAATATTACACTACTGAGCGAATTACTTATTCCATCGAACTAACAAATGCTTGAAATAATTAAATATTTGAGTGATTTGTCTCAATATTTTGTTAGCTCTCTGTGAATAAATAATTTCGTTGATCTGAGTGATTTTTCCCCCTGTTTGAATATTTCGAAAAACCCTTTCTCTATATATTTTAACAGATACACATAACATTTTTTTTTAAATGACATACTCATAATCACTTATAAATTCTGAAGCGATTTGGTACTGTTCGTTTTCAAAGTAAATCACAATTTCCTCTTGAGCGGAAATTTGCATAAACTTATAGACATCGAGGAATCGATGTCTAACTAGGATTTTGTAATACCGGTCGATGTCGAAACTAGGATTTTGTAATACCGGTACGATCAACTAGATTTTACACTTACATTGAGCTAATTCAGTTGATACCCCAAGAAAGTTGATATTTCGATATCTTTATAACACGGCCCTCGTTGCATTACCTCCGACAACATTATCGGGATATTCGACTCCTGCTATTGCCGTATCGTAACGGTAAAGAAATCTTCATAAATTCGCGATCTCATTGGCCTGATCCAGACCTATAAAAACATTTTTCTTTCCTATTTGTCGATTTGCGGTTTTATATTTTTTCTCCCATTTTTTTTCCTTTTATTTTTCACTTTTTCTTTATTTTTAAATTCCCCCCTTATATTTTCCTACCATGTTTGATTTTCGTTTCATTTTTCCTGCGGATTATTTTGTTCCTCTATCTATTGTTCATTCGTTCTTTCTATTTTCAATTTATTCTTTCTACTTTTAATTTTTCCTTTTTATTTGCCATTTTCATTCCTATTTTTCGTTTCTTCCTTTTATATTTTTTACGACCCGTTTTTTCGTGTTTCTTTGATGTTTTGTTCATATTTTCAATATATCCTTCCACTTAAAATTTTTTTCTCCCTATCGTTAATTGTTTCGGGCTAATTGTAGTTTTTTCGTTTTTAATTTTTCTTTCCTGGCTTGAATGTTTCTTTCCTATTTTTAATTTTCGTTTTCTATTTCTCATGTTCCCTTTCTATTGTTCTTTTTATTTGCATTTTCTATTCTTCCTTCACATTTTTCATTTTTCCTTTCGGTTTTCGTCTTTTTGCTCCGACGCACTCAATTGTAAATAGAAGAAAAAAATCTGTACGCGGTGAGTCGCGTTATCACAGATAATAATAAAAAAACAGTTATCACAGGTCTGCGGCAATATGCGCGACCGAGAGCGTTGGGTGCGCGCATATTTTGCGTGTATTACGCAAGCCCAGTTTGCCGCGAATGATTGAGCCAAGTGGTGGGAACAATGGGCCCGCGCTATTCATCAAGCTGCGTGTAACCCCGTTACGTCCACTAATCCGTTACATCCGCGGTAACTTTATCCTAATTGGTCTCCATACACAACGCGTGAACACGCGTTTCTTCTTCTCATTTTTTCTCCCATGCAGCAGGTCAATTTCCTTCTTCCGTGACTCAGCGTCATTAATTTTCCGTTTTAATCGTCGGGTAAATCTCAAGAAATTTGCACACTCAGCGTTCTCGATAACTCGAGGAAGGGCCTCGAACGTATTCTTTTTTTTCCGATGAGAGCATTGGGATTACGAGATCGTGATTTTACCCACAATCAATAAATAGTCTGAACAAATTAGAGATTTTTTTAAATTGAGGAATATTGACCACGTACCCGGTACCGTAACGCCTGGTCGACCCCCCCCCCCCCCTCCCATCTACTCCGTTACACGATGAGTGCCTTGTCCATTTTCGGACTTTTGACTAAAAATTTTGCCAACATATTTTTTAATATACGTACTTTCAAGAATTATAAAAAACAAAAAAAATATTTTTTACCCCTTTTGCTTGAGGAAAGTGGGAAAGGGGGGAAGCTAGTGTGCAAGTTCTTGCACAGTGAGCTTCCCCCTTTAACTGACATGTCATATGGAAAGCTGTCAACTTTAAAACTTGAAAACGCAACAATTTTGCTATTCTTGGCAGTTCTGAAAATCGTGACGTAACGCAAACCTTGGCTCCCTTCTCCTCCCACGCACGTAGGACCGTAATTCCTGGTCGGGCCTCTTTCCTCCCCCGCAAATTGCGTTACGTAATTTACGTACGCCCTCTTACCTCGCCTCAACAAGTTTGAGGTAATCGGAATTTTCCTTCTTTTTTCCTGACTTCGGACTACGAGTTGCCCCAAAACGCCCACGTCGTATGTTCTCGTGGCGAATTAGGCTTCTCCAGTTTTCTCGTCCGCAACTGAAGTGTGAGATATTGCATCAGAATTGATCAAACCGATTGCACCCATCTAATCGATTATCCTCATTCAGGGGCCCGTATAAGATTGAAATTTAAAAAATACGATTTTTCATCGCGTCCTTTTTAGCCTAGGGTATTAAATTTCTTTGCAAACCTGATTTCGTAAAAATTTCACAAATCGATCAAGTTTGGACGATTTTTGTGAAATCGCTGCGAAATCGAAACAGTGTGAGTCGTATCTCAAAATCTATTAGTCCGATTCACTTGAAATTCAGGTTGACCATAGTGTACAACAATTTCTATTGGATGACCGGATTATTCAGTTATACGTTTATCCATTTAATAATAATTTTCGTCATTTTAAGAATTTCAAAAAAGTATCCGGTCATACGAAAGTTTTATTATTGTACTGAAAGTGATTTTTAAAAATGTTTCACTTCATATGAGCCACGTTGCCAGAAGCATCTACTGGCCATCCAGCAACGGCGGCACTTTGTTTGGATAATATTAATTTCCTTGTTTAAGAATATTTTACAATTGAAAAAAGACCCCAAGCTTGGCAAGACTATGTAGTAATTATGTGTAAATTCCTGATCTCGTCATCCCGATACTCTCATCGGAAAGAAATATCGAAAAACAACCTGTTTTCTGGGCCCCGAGCGGATGCAGTCTCGTTAACGACTGCGTCACCCGCGGATGCTCTCCATGGAAAAAAAAAAAAGAAAAAGTGCAATACGATCAAGAATGAAGGATCACGAGGCTCGAACGACTCCGAGAATGTACAAGCATCACGTTGCGTTTATTTAAACTATTAACCGTTATTTACATATTTATATTCTTCGACGCACATCCTCGAACAATTATATTCCCGCATCCTCTCATCCCGACGCATATAAACGCAACACTTTGGTTTCTTATAGAAGTGCAAACTCGCAATTCATTGGTTTCGTATAGAAGTGCAATTGGCAAATCGGGTACGATAACGGCTAAAAAGTGATAATTATTGAAATTTAACGTTGGATGAAGTGTCTCTGGCTGGAATACGATGCATAGGCAAAAGGACACACGTCGGTGAAAACGCAGCCATGAAAGGTTTTCGGAATTTTTCTCTCGGACGACTCACCGCCGAGTGACCTGAAATTTTCGTACTCGACGTTTGGCTACTCGAGCAAGAAACTTGTTCCGCCCATTATTCATTATTGGAAAGCAAAGTTCTTTTCAAATGAAAAAACCGGATCAACTTAAGGATGTCGAGTCCCTACGAAACATATTAATGTTAATTGTTCAATAAATAGCTTCTTAATCGTCATGAAATTTTTACACGACCTCCTGAATACTTCATGTAAAAACATACCAAATTTTCAGAATTCTATCATCATTACTTCAACCTCCTTAAGGGTTGAAATAAAAAATGATAAGAAAATTCGGAAAATTTGGTATGTTTTTGTATGAAGTATTTGAGAGGTCGTGTTAAAATTTCACGACGATTAGGAAGCTCGTTATTAAAAAATTAACATTTTGTTAAGAACAATTTTTAAAAGAAATAAAAAAAAATTTATCAATAAACTTCGTTTTGTTTCCGTTGCTTTCAGTATATTGTAGATATTATAAAATTGAGAGGTCAAAAAAAAAACTTATTGCAAAGTTACATCAGTTTCCATAAAACAACATTTAATTTGTGAATGTTAATTGTTCAATAACGAGCTTCCTAATTGTCGTGAAATTTTTACACGACCTCTGAAATACTTCATACAAAAACATACCAAATTTTCAGAATTTTATCATCATTTGCGATTTGGGACTCATCATCTTTAATAATTACGTACAATGAAAGGGCTTCCGCTCGCTAATATTAAATACACATGTTAATCGCAATGTTCCTAAACGCTCTTATCGGACATATTGCTTCTGATGCTCCTGCTGCTGTCTCTCCTCTGTGGTCCGCGAGTGTTCCTCTGATTTCTCGTCGACACCGGCGGCTCCCTTTCGCTCCCGACCCTCCTCAGGCTCGTGTCCCTTTCGAGACTTCCTCTCTTGCCCTTTGGCGTCCGGGGCCCCCGGATGTTCGTGTACACGACGTAAACCGCGAGAATACCCACCGCGAACATTGCCACTCCCACTCCGCTCACCGTTCCGACCTGGAGCGTTCCCAGAAATTAAAGAACTTCGCCTAACGCCCCGAAAAACACCTTCGATGAATCGTTCGAATCGCGCTCTCACAATTAACACGAGGCTCGAATCTTTCACCGATCAATCTTCAAGGACACCGATCATGAATTTCAAGATTTTATATATTATCTTTCAGTGCGTTTTTCACTCTTTACTCGTGAGTCAAATTGAAGCGATTTTTTATTAAATCCAAACGAATAATTCTGCGTTTCCGAAGAACCCAAAAACTGCAACACTTTATTCGATGTATCAACGTGTCAAACGAAGAAATTAGTATCCTTTAATAGCAAATGGTGAAAACCTCGACGTGCCTTCGGAAATAATATTTATTATAATGATAATAATCATAAGAGAAAGCAACACCAACAACAATAAGAACAATGACGATGACAATACTGGTTGATGATGATAATGATAACAAAAATGTTAAAAAGAAAACAAATAAGAGTAAAAATTATAATGGAAACATCATTGATAATAATAACATTCGGAATGATAAATCCAACATAATCAACAACAGTATTAAATGTTAATAAGAATAATAATGATAATAACAGTGCTAAAAACAACATAATAATAATGAAAATGAAAATAATAATAAAAACCATCTGTACAATAATAAAAACAACTATATCAACAATAAAAACTATGTGATAATGATAATAATAATAGTAATAATAACAATGCTAAAAAGAACATGAAAATGAAAAAATAAAACAATAATACAAGCAACATAAAAAATAATATATTTATTAATAATAATACAATAGATTAATTAAAAATAATATATTCATTAATAATAATACAATATATTAATTAAAAATAATATATTTATTAATAATAATATATTTATTAATAATAATATATTTATTAATAATAATACAATATATTAATTAAAAATAATTTGTGAATTAAAAATGGTATATTAGTAACAATATTAAAGGTTTCTCACCATGGTCCACCATTCGCTTTCATCGATACTGGTGAACAGGACCCTAGCAGCCTCCTCCTCATCTTCCGCATGCATGATTTTGATCTCCTTCGTCGTGGTCGCGCATCCGGTGCGTTTTCGCCTCTCGTTGGATAATATGCGCTTGATACTCGGTGGCAGAGCGTCATCGCCATCGCCGTCGTCGTCGTCGTCGTCGTCCTCGACGTTGCCTAGATTTTCGTCGTTGGCGTCCTCCGTCACGGACGATCTGTCCATCCAGTCTATCTTGGCCTGACCATTAATCACGTTCACGTGTCCTAGCTGCTCCAGAACACCGAGCTTGCTCTTCACACCAAGGTGCATCGTTTTACTCGCCGATTGAATCTCGGCGTTGCGAACGGTTATTACGTTCGACAATACGTTGTTCCAGTCAACGGGATTCAGCTGATTTCGACACTTCTTTTTTTTGTTGCTATGAAAGGGGGTGAACGGAATCGAGTGTATTGTTTGATGAGGTTACTAGGTTTTAAAGTATTTTTCGTTATTCATTTCTTTATATTTAGCGGTTTTTCTATCGATAACAATGCGGTTTATGGTGTTATGTTAAGGGGGATATACTGTGCCCGGTAAAAAAAAATCGTTTTCTTTGCGTTTTCTCAAAGTATACATATTTAAGAATACGTGGGAAAAAACGTTCAAGTTGATATATCGAAAATGTACCAAGTTGGTGGCGATTTGGTGAGAGCAGGTAGCGCAAGGATTTATATCTACTAAAACTTTCAATCTGGTTTTTTCTGGAAACGACTTTTTCGACATGGCCGGACTGATATTCAATTTTGGAAAATTAAAATTTCCGTAATTGCAGTAGCTATCGTTGTACGTACGTGTTTTTTTTAAGCTCTCGAACATAACCAAATAAGCCCAAAACCAAATAAGACTTTTTTAACAGCCACTATTTTGTTATTGTTTTTTCTTTTACGGTTACGTACAATGAGAACTGCATTTATAGAGATTATGAAACTTTTTTATTTTTATTTTTCAGACCATTTCAGATCATCGTCTAGTTACCGACCCGGCCGTTGGACCACATTTTTTTACATCGGGTCTATTATACCTCAATAACGTTATTAATCTTTGTTTTTATTTCAAATGAAAATTTACACGAACTACATTCAATGTTTGCTTGATAACATACTTTTTTTCAACCAAAAATAAATAATGTAGTAGACGAAACATTTTGAAAAATGACATTTTTCGACGTGCCACAGTGGTATCCTCTCTTAAGGGGCCCGCATGGCCTTACGATGTCAAGAATACGACTTTTGTTGCCCAGATTTATGGCCTAAGGTGGTCGCTTCAATTTGCGACGAAGATTTTGTACACATTTTTTTAATTGACCGCGATATGATGAACTTTTGTGAAGGCGATCGCCCACTACGGCGAAAAGCCCGTCTGCGATTTGCCGGTTTTTTTCTTTTGCCTTTTTCACGAACACTACACTGTAAAAACAAACGCGTTGTTTCAAGACGTTTCACGTGTGTAATCGTGTCGCCGTTTTCAACACGGCAACTCATGTGTTGATGTAACGACACATTTTACGCGTGTTCTTTCAATACGCTTCAAGCGTGTTTTAGCAAGTTCAAAGCGTGTTGTTTCAATACACTTTAGGCGTGTGAACGCTTGTCGCCAATTTCAACATGTTTAAAATGTGTTGATGGCTAAATCAATACACTTTTTATGTGTATATGCTTTATGAAACGGTGAGAGTCGGATCTCAAAATCTATGCGTTCGATTTACTTGAAATTTGGCCAGTGCAAAGTTTATAACCATTTCTATCTTATGATCGTATTATTTTTTCATACGTTCATCCAGTTGTTGATAAATGGTCGGAGTTGCTTTTATCCTCCAAAAATCGAATTTTTTTTTCTGCTGGTGGCATTATTGTAACTCAAGAAATTCCAAAAATATCCGGTCATACGAAAGTTTTATTATGATACTAGAAGTACATTTGTTCTTTTCAGATTAACCTAATTGCCAGCGGCGCCTACACCATTTGGCCATTTAGCACCGATGGCACTTTGTTCAATTAAAAATAACATCATTGTTCTTCGATATTTTTTAATTTGGAAAAACTCAAACTTGGCAAAACGTATTAGTTATTGTTATTGGCACTATTATGTTTTTTTTATAATTTAATATGAGTATGTAATTGACTATAGATATTTATAATTTGAGTAATATTTATATAATAATATAAATATCTATATATAATAATATAATCTAATAATTTAATTAATATAATTTAATATTTATAACTCAGTATAAATATTTTTTAATTAAAAAATCTCAAACTTGGCAAGACGTATTATTATTATTTATGATGATGATTATTATTATTATTATTATATACACGTAGGATACGCGCACCGTTGCGCGGTTTATTAAAACGTCGAACGTGCAATTATGTCAGCCATTACAACATCGTATATTAATTAAAAAACGCCCGATCAAGATGGCGTGCATCGTGATAAGGCCGCGTACGAGTTTAGTTCGAACTGCGTTTTTTCGTTGTATTTTTCCCGTTTTTTTTCGCGCTTTTTACAGGCACACCATTGGCTCAACGAAAAGCACGTAAACAAATGAATATGTGGGGCATCGTACGCAGCCTCGAACACCCTGAATACATAATTATAGTCTGCATAATTGTATTTGACATACGATAATTATATATGTGTATGAATAACTGTATTTATGTTTTTTTTCTGCTCAACAGCCGCGCACACGAATAATTGAGAATTACGCAATTCAAAAATACGCGATAGTGTAGGTGAACAGAAAAGTTGATGCAAAAAAGAAGAGATAATCATGCGGTCACGTGCGCAGATCGTTAAATACGCGTATTGTTGTGGAATCGGTAAAATAAAACTTGTAAAAAGAATCAAATAGAAAAGATTGATTACAAATAAAATTAAAATCGATATTAAGCGATGTAGCTTAATTAAACCGATTAAATAAATATAAGTCGAAGGAGCACGTTACAAACCACATTGTGAATAAAAAATTATATTTATTGAAATTGAAAGTTGGAAAATATTGAAAATAATGTTTCACTGTTATCGAGATCAATTCACTTAAGGGGTTACCCCCACTTGCGATTTTGAAAAAATCGATTTTTTTTATTGCATTTTTTTGAAGTATAAGTATCTGAGAATATGTCCTGAAAATTTCAAGTCGATCCGAACAAAATTGACTGAGATATGAGCGTTGAAAGAGAAGAATCCGTTGTGTAAACGACCGGCTAATTGAAGCTTTAAACGCGTTTTTCTCAAAATGGCATTTCTGAAGTCGGTGACCAAGATTACTCGAACACTAATGAACCGATCTTCTTGAAATTTTGCAGGCTTATTTAATACATAAAAATGTAGTCTTTAATCGTTCGATTTTTTTTTTCGAAAAAAATGGCCGTTTTATAGCCAAAAAACGGCCGTTTTTTTCGTTAAAATCGAACCATTAACTTTGACTGTCCGCCATTTTGTGAAAAATGAATATTTTTTAAAATCCTTCGATTAAAGACTAGTTTATACTTATATTTGACTAAATCCATCCGCATTTTTTTTTCAGATGATCCACTTCGCCGCAATGTTGGTCACCGCAAACCGTGTATATAAAAACATTATTTCCTTGACGGCCATTTGCCACTAAACAATGTAATATTTTTCAATAAAAAAATTACTGAAAGTTCTTCAAGATGTGTTCTTTAAGATGGTATATTGATCGATTAAAATGGTTTTGTAGTTTTCTTTAAAAAAATTCATGAAAAAGGCCTTTTTTGCGCTACAAGTGGGGGTAAGGCCTTAAAAATACTCAATGCAGACTAATTTCACCAATTTTCCTGAGCGTCGGGAGGGGGGGCTACAGACGAAACCGTCGAATCATTTCAAGGGTTTCTGGTAACTACGGAATTACGTGAAAAAAGTCTTCCTGTCGTAGATTTCTTACCACAAGCTGTCGAGAGCTTTGGCGTAGACCTTGATGGCTTCCTCGATCCATCTGACCTCCCTCAGCTCTTCGTCATCGTATTTGCCGATACCCTCGTCACCGGTCCACCATCGCGACTTTTCCATTCTCTCTTCGAGGCCCTTGAACTCGTTTCTGGATGACAAAAAACATCGTGCGTTTTCCGTTCAATCACCGGTAACCTTGATGCTGCAGTTTTTTTACAGAAAGTGACGTGAGGTGCAGTGGTTTCTTATTTTGACATCCGGAAAAAAAATAATTACGAAAAAGCCATTTTCTGGGGATTTAATTTGGTCTCAGATGACATTTTCTTGACAGGTGGTGACGCACCTAAAGTACATCAGTTGCCCGATTTTCAGTTTCAATAAAAAAAAAATCATTATGAAAACGCCACTTTCAGTGGACTAAACTTTTGTCGTGATCACGTTTTGGGAGGATGTGATTTATAAAGTGTAACCCTAATTCAACGTAAAAAAAAATCGAAAAAGCTATTTTCTGTGTATTCAATTTTTTCTCGCAGGTGACAGTTTTTTTACAGAAAGTGACGTACAGCGCAATGATTTCTTAACTTTACGTGCGAAAAAAAAATTATGATAAAGCTTTTTTCTGTGGATCAAATATTGCTCCCAGGTAAATTTTTTTTCGTCAGCAACGACGTAAAGTGCAGTGGTTAGTTAATAAAAAAAAAAAAAAATCATCGTGAAAGCGCCTTTTCCTGTTCATTAAATATTTGTCGCACATGTCTGTCGATTAAATTATGAAAAAATATCTGACCGGGTGACCGTACCGGAAAAAAGAGGCTCAATTTTCCCATCGTAAATTCTGCAATCAAACTTTTTTTCGCTCGTTTGAAATCAGCTTTTTTTCCGCTTCCGACGAATAACAGTTTCTCTCCGCGACTTCGCGTCCCATCCTGAGAACAATTAAATCGCGTCTCGAAACCATTTTCGCGCTCATCGAGCCGTGGTGGACTCTTACCTCGCGCGAAGTGTAAAGAAATTCCCGCTGCGGAGAAAAAAAAAATCCCATCCAAGTGTGGGTACGTCGAGGTGATGATAAGACCGGAAGCCGGGAGGAACACCCGAGAGTGCAGCAAATACGCGAGGCCTTCGAGGGAATTGTTCATTTGGAAGGAAGCAAGAGAGAGAGAGGGAGAAAACAACGTTTCCACTCTCGATTTTACCGCAACTTCTCGTTTTCGAGGACGAGGAGGGTCCTGACAACCGTCGACAAGACCGTCCTGTTCCCCATACTCCGCCCCCTCCGTCGCTTGCTTGTATCGTGTTGTCCATAATTGTTGTAATTGCTAGCGAATACTTGTTACATTGTCGGAACGACTGTTATTTACGTGAAACGAGCGTCCTTACACGCTTCGCGATCAGCTTTGAAGCGCTCGTTAAAGTTTCATCTTTCCGAGCAGTTGTATATCGTGATAAATTTCCATATATATATATATATATGTGTGTGTGTAAATCAATAGATAAACAAAGTATAACGACGATAGAGAGTATTAGAGTAAAAGTCGAAATTTGTCAATATATTTAATGTTTAACAGTTTTCGAATAGTGTCGAAAATATTAGATGGGAAATGAAATCATATATGTATACATAACACGTATGTACGAAAAAAATGTAACATATTAAGTATAGTAAGAAAAATAAAATGTGTGTTCGACTATTTATATATTAAATAAATCAATAAATAAGTGCACATAGATGCATATATATATACATATATATATAGGTAGGTAGTTAAAAAAACAGGATAATGATGATAAAGAATTCGTGAGTAAAAACCGGAATTGTTTAATATTTAATATTTAACATGTATACACACACGCACACACACATACGCACAGACATATATATATATATATCGTAAATACTCATTGATTTATTTACAATATAAATCGTCGGCCACATATTTGATTTTTTTACCCTATCTTCAATTATTTACTTTTTCGTACATTTTTATTATAAAATCTTATTTTATTCAATATTTATATATACATATTTTACATATATATGTATATATATATATGGGTATATATGTAATAAAAGTGTACCAAAAATCTAAACATTTTAAGGGTGGTAAGAAAAATAATGTGTGTTTAACTATTTTTATTGTAAATGAATCAATCAAACGATACTGGTGGATAGGTGGTCGGGATTCGGCTGTGGCAGTGCTACGAGTTAAGCAGCATTTACGTGACAACTACTCGGAGCGGTGACCGCTGAGCCGTGCACCGGCTAGCGTATCAATCAGTAAGCGGAAGGCTCATGCTGCAGATATTTTAATGTAGATACTAAAGCCTGTGCACCAGAGAATCGCGAGAATATAGAGCCGTCTATACCGGAGAACTGGTACCATTTATATTGGGGAGGGTCATACGTTAAAACCCCATAGGGTATACGTTGGAACTCAGGAATTAATTGAATTAATTGTGAACGAGTCAATGAATATTTAGACACCCCATGTATTTACAATGAAGAAATCGTATATGTATTTCATTATTACGATTATTCTTGTGTCAATTTTAATAAATTTATAAATAAAAATAGATAAAAATTACCCATGAATGTATGGAAATGTAAATATATATATGATATGTATGAACACTTCAGCGATATAGAGCGCAAAGTTGACATTCAAGTTCAATATTACGCTGACGGTTTGTAATGTTTGTAATTTTAAGAAAAATTAAATAAAAGCGACGCCTGGAATGCCGGTAGAAAAAAGAACCACGAAAGAATCAATCAACTTACGAGACACCCCGAACGCGTAAATGTTACACGATTGCGTTAAAAAACGTATCTATACGCCAGGCGTACGGTGATCACGCGTGTTATAAATGAATATCAAAACGTGGTCACGAAGGATTTGAGAAAGGAAAAAAAATGAATAAAATGCTTTTAACGATATCGTGCACCATGTACCTACCTCGCGTCCTCCAACAGGACAATCGTGTTCGACGAGTTGACGCGATTGACGTAATTCTCGAGATTTCCCTCGCTCGATATCAGCACAGTCGCGTTCACGGTCTTTTTGAAAAAGTCGACGGGCGGCTTGCCAATGTGAACAATTTGCGAGGTCAAGTCCTCCTCGTCGTTGTCGTGTACCAGCACGCAAAGTCCCCGCGCGATCGCGTTGCTCGTCAATATTTTCGCAATGCTCTGCACATCGTCCTCGTTGTCCTCGTCGCTGTCAGCAACGAGCGTGAAGGATTTCCATCTCAGTGTCTCCACCACCCGGAGTATCCCCTTTTGACAGTTGATCGATCGTCAAAAGGGGTGCGAAGATGCGTGCGCATTTTCGAGCGTATGCAAAACGGTATTTATCGAGATCGGTATCGAAATCGGTATCGAGATCGGTACGAAGATTGATATGAAAATCGTGATCGAGATCGGTATCGAGATCGGTATCAAAATCGGTATCGAGATCGGTATCGAGATCGGTACGAAGATTGATATGAAAATCGTGATCGAGATCGGTATCGAGATCGGTATCGAAATCGGTATCGAGATCGGTATCGAGATCGGTATCGAGATCGGTATCGAGATCGGTATCAAGATCGGTATCGAGATCGGTATCGAGATCGGTATCGAGATCGGTATCGAGATCTGTATCGAGATCGGTATCGAGATCGGTATCGAGATCGGTATCGAGATCGGTATCGAGATCGTCATCGAGATCGGTATCGAGATCGGTATCGAGATCGGTATCGAGATCGGTATCGAGATCGGTATCGAGATCGGTATCGAAATCGGTATCAAGATCAGTATCGAGATCGGTATCGAGATCGGTATCAAGATCGGTATCGAGATCGGTATCGAGATCGGTATCGAGATCGGTATCGAGATCGGTATCGAGATCGGTATCGAGATCGGTATCGAGATCGGTATCGAGATCGGTATCGAAATCGGTATCAAGATCAGTATCGAGATCGGTATCGAGATCGGTATCAAGATCGGTATCGAGATCGGTATCGAGATCGGTATCGAGATCGGTATCGCGATCGGTATCGAGATCGGTATGACAATCGTCATCAAAATCGTTATGATAATCAAAATCACTGTCTATACAGGGTGTCCCGTATTTGAAAAGAGCGATGGACATTTTAATCGCCAAGCTAGCTACTGCTCATCGAGGAGCGATCGCTCAGCCGATTAAAAAGCGATCAAGGACTATCATGAAAAGTGACCAACCTGTGCGACAAACGAGTCGGACTCTTTGACGAGGTGATGCAGATATGGCGAGGTCGACGGTCGCCTAAGGATGTGAGGTATTCCCAATACCGACGTTATCTTGTGCACCGCATCGGTATTAGTAGCGGTATCAGGGCCGATCATTCCTAAAACAAGACAGCATAAAAACGTCTTTCGTCTCGTGAGCTCAGGAAAAAAGAAACGATCGAACGCATAGGTAGTAGTACCCAAGTAGTTCGGTGGATGAAGACAGTCCATGTCAGCCCAGACGAGAGCTTTCATGGCCGATTTGACGGCCCCGGTTAGACTTCCGCACGTATCCATCACGACGGCTTCTGCAACACCATCAAGAACAATTGCCATGAGACTTGCTCGGATCGGTGGTCCGCTTGGACTTACCGATTTTATAGCCGTTTGTCGCGTTGTTGTGCTCGTCCACCAGAAACTTGACGGCCTCGAAAAGGAGCACGCCCTTCGGGGATACTTTTTGGCAGGCAGGGTCATCGTGAACCGCCGTCAGAACGGATATCTGCACGCGGTTGGGACACTCGGTGCGTACACCGCAGGTGCACGCTGCCAATATGCCAAAAATGGCCAACATGGCGCGAGCATTCGCCATTGTCACCGATCGAACAGTCGCTCGATAAAAATAAACAACAATGTCTCTCCTAGCGGCCACCCATGAGTGACGAGACTAACTTCCGGCACTGTCGCGCTAATTTTCCAACCCCCTGTTACCCGAGACCGTTTTCCCTCTGGGGGTCAAATCAATGGTCCGTTTCGCGTTAACTTCCGTCTGATTTGTCGCTACCGACGGCTGTTCGCCAACTGAGCTTTTCACTGGAAGTGCAAACCTTGGTATTGAAAATGGCAGCTTTATAGGGAAGCCACTGGTGACGTGCGTAATGTATTTCTAGGGTTTTAGAAGCGAGGTCGAGGATCAATTGTTCTCACGTAATAACTCGGTCGGCTCGAAACCCGCGGCCATCATTGACCTCTCAAGAGAGAAAATCAAAAAATTGTAATTTCGCCAATCAAGAAATAACTGTATCGTTGATGATCGAAAAACTGCCAAAATTGCGAAGCTAGACTTCTATTTTTAAATCAACAAGTAATTTGTTATAATAAGCTGATCGAGTGTGACGGTTTAAGGGGGCTGCGTGAGCTTAACATTTCAAAGCACGATTTTTTATGCCATTATTTTACAGTCCAGGATCTTGTCTTCAGTTTGGAACAATTTTTGTAACGGGTCAGATTGTTGCTTCGCATTTTTCTCGAAACTATGTTTTATGGAACGGTGTTAGTTGTATCTCAAAATCTATCCGTCCGATGCACTTCAAATTCAGACAGAAGTCGTATGCCGGGATGATTTTTGTACATTCTTATCCACTCGTTAACAACAAATTATCCAAGCTCTTTTTTATTGATGAAAATCAATCTTTTTTTATACACCTTGCGTTCGTCGTGATTTTTTAATTTTTCAAAAAAGTACCCTCTCATACGAATGTTTTATTATTATACTAAAAGTACGTTTTTTTTATTTTCCATTTCAGACGAGCACAAGTGCCAGAACCACCCACACCGATTGGCTATGCAGCAACGGCGGCACTATGTTTAAACAATAATACCTACAATGTTTATCAATATTTTTTAATTAAAAAAATTCACACTTGGCAAGACCTACGTATTAAGGGGCTGTACCAGTGTGACACTTTCGAAAAATCGATTTTTTTGTCTTTTTCGACAGTTTACACTTTCAAGAATATCCTCTAAAAATTTCATAATAGAGGTATAAAATCGATAGTTAAATCTTTAATATTGTAACTCAAAGAGCAATTATCCGATTGACTTGAAATTTGAACTAACTACTCTTGAATCTATGTATTCTACTATGACGTAGGATATTTTTGAGTGGATGGAAATTGACGATTTGGCACTGAAAAAAATGACCATTTTATAGGCAAGAAAACAGACTTTTCTCATAACTACGCTATCTTGTTAAATTTCGATATTTTTCAAAAATCCTACGTCATTGTACAGGAATTACCTTCCAGTTTAACGACATTTTTCTTTTTTCGGTTTCAGCTACTCAATCGGCCAGAACCGTGTGAGCAGTGGAGAAACTTTTTTTTTGCGTCCTCCAAATTATGTAATATAGGTCAAATATAGCCAAATATATTCTTAATTTTCCGAAACATTTAATTGAGTACTTTTTTTCCAAAAAATTCCCGCATATCGCCCAAATTTTCAGCGTTTACACTAGTACAGCTCCTTAATGGTGTGTAAACGCCCGACCTCACGATTTCAATACTGCCATCAAAAAAAAATTATAAAAATCGCCCTTTCTGAGCCCCCAAGTAGACTCGTTGAAGAAGAATTTGTCGTCATCGCCATAACCAATGACTTTCTTCGATTTGACGGTTGCACTTGACATTCTGGGTGGCTCATGAGAACCACTTCTAATTGACTTAGTCACTTAAGCTCGTTTGAACAACGGGCGTTTCTACGCACATGCAAGTGCCCGAGATTCGCAAATGCGCTCACTTCACCTTGTGAAACCCTTTTTTTTTTACATAAGCTGATATCGGAATGACGAACTAAAGACCCATTGAATAATCTTTTAGTCGTGATGGATCAGCGAAGTAAGTCATTCAATCAAGATGCCTTGGCGACTTTTCAATGGCAAATAAGGGTCAATGAAAAACGAATACAAGTCGATGGAAAAAAAATAATACACCGAGACCTATAGTTGTTCGTTGTAAAACAACCGATTCGTCTATCGTGAAAAATGTCCGCTCATCCTATAGCTGGATCATATATTCGGAACGCTACGGCGTCTGCTCGCTGATTTAATTTATTACCTTCTGTTCGTCGATTCATTACGGAGATTAATATCGATCAGTATTATTGACCCATGAATAACTCGACTCATTCGATTTCATCAACATCCGCGTCGTTGTGTGCCAAGTACAGCGATTGATTTTCGCAAGCAAATCGACGCACGAGTGAGCGATTTTTGTAAGATCGACCATCATTTGCCGATTTTTAACCAATCAGCACTTATTTGCCGATTTTAATCAAATCGGCACTTATTCGCCGATTTTTATCAAATCGGTATTCATTCGCCGACTTTTGTGAAATTGGCATTTATTCGCTAACTTTTGTGAAATCGGCAATCATTTGCTGATTTTTGTAATATCGGCACTAATCTGTCAATACGCAGAAATAATCAGCAATAATCGCGACCGTGGCAAAACGAATCAGCACTCGTTCAGGAGATCTAGCTCACTTCCGGAAAAAAAGCGTATTTTTTGCTGTTCGACAAAAACAAAGCGTCGTTATTGTACCCTGCATCGGAACAGCAATAACAATAAGCCTGGTCTATCATTGGCAATTATTTTTCCCTCCGCGCCGGCACAATTTCCGAAGAATGTACACTCGTAAAAATGCCAAAAGGTATTACGCCTGGAACAAGCCTCGCTGTCGATCATTCGAGTACGGGAAGAAAAATAAGCGATCCAAATCGACCGTCTCTGTCCCTCTAATTACATATTTAAGCCCGATGTAATAATCAACGTTTTCCGAATACGAGCGCCAACTTATGCAGTTATTGCCAACAGTCTTGCACAAAACGATTACTCAAAGTCATACATTTCTGAAGCAGTTGAGATTCGCTATAAAATTCTGCTTGTGATTGCGGTTGCCTGAATGAGCGATCCGAAAAGTATCTCGATGGTATCTTTTATTTTTTTTTCAAACACTCCGTCTTCAGTATTGCATATTTATGTTACATCGATTCAAAAATTCCAATAATAGACTACGTACAGTTATATTAAGACCTAAGTTTCTATTCTAATAATCATATTAAATGTAGAGAAAACATGATTGTTAAAATCATTTTTCTGCTCCTACAATTATAAAAATAGCGGTAAAATGTTAAATTCTAATCAAATGGGCCATACGTCATTAGAACAGACACACACACACAAACACATAGAGGTATACATTTATTTATTTATAATCACTGTTCGTATTATCTGTAGGTCTCGATATGCAGCCGACATTTATGAGAATTATTCTTATCCTTCGCGAATTATAAGAAAAATATTATTGTTATATTATTATTATAATTATGCCATATAATTATTATATAAATATTGTTATATAATGTATATAAATAACTATAACACATAAATTATTATTATTATGCCTTATATATCATCACTATTATAAACGCATACGCATAAATAATATCACTTCTAATTAGGTAATATGAGTTCTTATTGACACACAAATAGTATATTACATATAAATTAAATATATATATATATATATATATGTTTATTATTATTTCATTTTGATATAAGCTATTTATATTTTATATACTCATATTATTATATATAAACCTCTGTTCGCATAGGAAGCCCTTAATGATCTGTAATTATTCAATAGATTTATTTCCGCCTCAAATGACATCGATGTATTGAGACCACACCAAAGTTCAACAATAAATAATTCTTCACAAATTGTCAAACAAAAGATCGCAAGATCATCCTATTACTTAGGGTGTAAGTTGCACAATACGAATAAACATGAGTAATGTCGTTATGTGATTTATTGAAAAAAAAAAAAAAACAGTATTCGTTGAGTATGATGATTATTATTCATGGGCTCGCGAATCAGACAATTTTCAATCGTTGATTGATAAATTCTTCGTTACAGCTCAAGGGTAAGCAGTCAACTATGGCCTTTTTTTCTCCGCCTTGGTTCAATTAATCGTACAATTTGCATAATGGCTTTGTTGGCTGGTGATCGGGCCCGCGTCATACCGGAAGTTCTCCACTCGAGAGGAATTTTATTTGTAATAATGCCCGAGGGGAGAAACACGTTCGGGTGCAATTAGCGTGGAACGGTAGGAAAGGCATTTTTTTTGTTCACCTTGTCGTTCAGAATTTTTTACGCTCGAGGCGCAAGTCACAGACAAGTCGTCGGGTAACTGAGCGATAAACTTTGTTGCCGCGCAACTGCCAATTATCGGTTAGGCACATGTGGCCCGAGTGCTCATTGGCTTGGCTCGTTAAGTACAAATGGCACCACAACTGGACTGCTGAACTCTACTAACATCATTGAGCGATTCCAGTCTCTTTTCCCTACCAGCCACCGCGATTTGGATTTTTATTCGTCGCGGTTTGACGCCATATGCACATTCGCCGAAGCTGCTCTTATTCGTTAATGGACGATAACGAAATGACCAAAACGAGGCTTTCTGTGCAGCGAATTGGATTCCTTTGATGGCTGGTTCAGTGGGAACCCTGGAACGTGTCGTCAACGTGTTGGTTATTGAAGTCCTATTATAAGATAGCCGTCTATCAGGCTGCTCGTGATCACCAACTGGGGTGACTAACTCTTTCTTCTTATCTCATTATTTGTCGATTTTATGAGAGCAGTCTTCCTCACTACACTATTCTTCTTCAATGCACTTATGCCTTGTAGAAATCGGCCTGGAGTATAGTATCATTGGGAGCTAGGGGATTCCCATTCATAGCCTGAAGACACTTGGTTTTCCAATAAGAAAAAACCTCTTTGGAATCTTGAAGTATTCACCGAGAGGTGTCGATCCAATGGCCACCATTACCGTGCTACACGTCTAGATATCTGAATGGCTAAAACCGACAGTCCCCAGCTGAAATCGGTTGGGCAAATCCCATTGCAGTCGCGATTGGAATAAAGATTCGAGTCCGTCAGTGGCAACCACAGCCCCGAACCGCCATGTTCTTGTATTTTCGAAGAACGACGTTGTTGTCATCGTGAAAGTAGAGAAGCGAGATGGTGGAGAGTTGGGTCGGTGCGCAGCAGGGCTTGGGCACTTTTGACGGCCGTACTAGATGGGCGAGTGTCTGGATGATGGCGTGATTGGTCGCGTTCATTCGACTATTCAGGGGAAATTTGCACTCACCGCCGCAATAATAAGCGTCGTATCCTTCCGGGGCGATAATCCAATCCTGCCATTGAAGGTCTTTGAAGCTCACGTAGAGTGTATTAATCCTGCAGGGTGTGGCGGAAGTAGGCAGAGGTTTGCCGTTGTAATAGTCCTTCAGCAAGTCTCGGATATCGGTGGAGGTATCTCTCTTCGGTTTCAGGGTCGATTCGATCTCGACGTAGTCGAGACTCGTCGGTTGTTCGTAAATCCGCAGCTGACCGAGCCCCGTGCTCTCGAAGAAGCCGACCATGAAGGGCTGCCGCTCGGCGTCGCCTTTGAAGCCGACAATGCCAATGTCTTCGGGTCTCGTCTCGCGGGAAGAACGATCGATCGGATAAGCCGATAGATAGAGACCCTTGTTGTCCCCGGGATTGCTCATCCAATGAGCCAACGACTCGGTCACGTTCAACGTCAACCATCCCTCCTGACCCGAAGTCGTGTTTACCGAGTCGACGAAGTGGAAGCTTCTCTCGTCGCCGTTCGCACGGGACACTCGATAGAGGATTATCGTGAAGGCCCCACGATTCTTGCGGTTCTTCGCGTCTGCTCCTCGATAGAGCCTCAGCTCGGCTGACGTCATACGCTCGTCGCTGGGCGCTGCGCCAACGTCGAACCATATCCTCTTGACGCGGTCGGGCTTCCCACCCGCCCCTTGATGACTCTGCTGCGCCGAGAACGTCACGATCGAGTCGCTTCGATTTATCGTTCGCATCTCATCGCCGCTCAGATAAAAGTGACCCCTGTCGATGCTCGCGATCGGCTTCTTCCACGAGGCTGCCTCGTAGCTCAACGAGCTCTCGTATACATTGAGCAAATAGTTGGGCGCCGATCTCTTCGTCAATGGAGCCTTGTCGATCGACCCGTTAGGCCTCTCCGGAAGACCCAGCAGCTTCAGGATCTCGTGCTCCAAAGCGATCTTCTCCTTCCGCGTTGTCAACTCGTGAATGACGGTCTGATCCTGCCCGTTGTCCACGTACAGACCGCTCTTCCGAACGCTCGCGTTCGTCAAACTGCTCAGGGTCACCAGACACATTGCCAGTATTACGCAGACGTTCGACATGTTGATTCCGACCACTTGACGATCCTCGTGAACAACTTGACTTCTTGGTAGGATGCGCACTGGAACAGGAGAGGCCAACATGTCGAGTTGTAATGGGGGGACATTGGATAACGTTGACGATCATATTCCATAGGATGTGAGTCTGTCTAGGTTTGCTTGAATTAAGAACCAAACCCAAAACTGGACTACGTTGACGACCGTTTTTCATACAATATGAGTTTGTTTGGGTTTATTTGGATAGGAACATCAAACCCAAACACACTGGACGGCCTTGAGGACCATTTTTTGTACGATATAAGGTAGAAAGAGATATCCGATAGCGTAGCTGCTAACATCGATAGAGTTTTCAATCGCATTTTCACTCAACCAGAGATTCGTTGTAAGAAAACTATTCAGAGTTTGTGGTTATTAGACGTTCAAGTAAAAAAAAGAGTACTTGAAATTTGTTAGTTTTTTCATCGATCTTCCTTCGCAGTGTGATTCAAAATCGGAAGAGCCAAATAGGCGTGTCGCAAACGAACGTGTCACTCTTCTCCAAACGGGTGAATAAAAAAAGAAACAATCGTCTTTCACCAATTAAGTTGCATATATTTAAAAGTAAAAAAGTGTCATATCGTCTCCTATGTACAGAAGAATCTGAGCTTATGTTTAGGGCGCGTACGGTGGATATCACATAACATCTTAAATCGAGCTACAAAACTATGAACATTAAAATATGCGCGCGAAGATACATAGTTAACAATCAAGTACGTGTAAAGCTATCGTCACTTTGGTCGCAACTACAGTTCCTGGAATGTCCTTGAAAACAAAAAGGAAAAAGAACGGCACGTGAAGGATCCACTACATGGCGCACCAGGAAGCCCCAACGCTCACAGGGATTGTTCCCGTCCTCGTGTTGTTCTCCATTTTAATCGGATGATCGATCAACGAGAATCCAGTCGAGAGAGTCTCGGATGGAGACACATTGAAGGCCGCCAGTTCGGCCGAGTCCAATTGATTGAGACTCGCGTCGAAGCTGGTTGGTTGTTGGCCGTGGATGTCGATCAGGTCTGGCTCACCGAAAGCCTCTTGGTGATGATCCTGTTGATAAGCGGTTTGCTGGAAGCTTTGGGGCACGCTGAGCTTCTGGAGAACGGGGCTCTGCTGTTGATGATGGTTCGGTAGTTGATGATGATAGCAGTTGGCGTAATTCGAGCGGTCCATTTGCTGCTGCGGATATGCCTGATTGTTGCGGGCCGTCTCGAACTCCTCGTTGGCCTGGTGATCCGCTGGGAAGCCGTTGTACGCCGCGTAGCCCATGGCGGGTGACGGCAGGCTGGCCGGGGAGTCCTGATTGGCATAGGTAGCCACGTCAACGGCGGGGCTGGCGGGCGATTGCACCGGAGTCTCGGGCATGCAGACGAACGAGTAGGCACCCTCGTTGAAAGCTGCTTGTGCCGTGCTCTCAACGGGAGACGGTTGAACGCAGTTATCCAACTTCAGCGGATCATTGGCGCACTCGAAGATCGGCTCGGTCAGCAAGATCCCTTGCTTTTCGGCCTCCGATTGTATCCTTCGCAACACCTCGGCCCGAGGACACTCCGAGAATCTGCGGCGTTTCCTTCTGAGGCAGTCGTGATCGTCGGTGCCCAATGGCAAAAGCTTGAAGGGCAAGGGCTCGCTGGTGGCACCGTCCGATGGTCTTTTCAGCTGCAGATAGACCTGCACCGGCTCCTCGATATCGTGATCGTTGTAGCTAGGTGTACGAAATGTAATGGCCACTTGTTTGTGCACGTGGATCGACTTGAAGTCACCGTAACCCTCCCAGACCTCCCGCCCGTCCCGTTTCTCAAAGAAACGCACCTGGATGTTTTCCTTGGCGACTTTCTCGCAGAGCACTATCATCTCAGTGCCACCGGCAGCCGAGGCGCTGTAATGACTCAACCTGCAGATCAGCAGATCGGACATCGCCTTCTTGTCGTAGATCGGCTCGGACACTACCGGCTTCAGGGGAATGTTCACCTTACCCTCCTTGCCCTCGATAAACACTTGGAAACACATTCTAACCACGTTCAGATCCACACTCGACGCTTGTCCCTTGTGATCGAAACCGAGCCTGTAAGGATCCACCCGGATCTTCTCGCGCAGCGACAACGCCTCGGCAATGTCCTTCTTCTTAACGCACTGGATGCCAAGGTTGACGAAGCTCACGGTAGGATTGCCAGGTGTTATGTCCATACGGCATACACCTGCCTTGCAAGTCCCCTTGCCGACCAGACTGTGAGGATGAGCCCTATACGGCCCGTCCTTCGTCACGCAAGACACTATTACGATACCTCGACCTTGGTAGTTGCACACCCTTATCGTCGGATACGTCTTGTACTCGGGGGTGCTGTTGGCACCCGGAATACTTCCGGCCGAACGACCCTCACACTCGTAACGGAACCGGAGAGCTTTGCTCGCCGGTTGCTCCACTATCTCCACGTAAGGATAACCCTCGCTGTGATACGTCCCCGATTCCATCTCTGAACAACCACCGGAAATCATTCTCATCCGTTGGTCGATTATCGCTGGCAAGGCTGGGTCTCGACTCCTCGAAGACTCTGCCTGGCTTTGATGACGCAACTTTGCAGCTGTCGATCACCCGGTCGCCTCAACACTTTGGCCGATGAGGAAGACTCTGCAATTTAGAAACCAATGTCGTTAGGTACTGACGAAGGCCACCACGACGGCCGACTTTATCATCGTGACGAAATGACACTCGAGATTTACGCAACTACGTCACTTTTGGTTGGGACCGTTTTTATCGACACGATGATGCTGTCTGCCGCTCGATGGCACCACCCGATGCGCATGCGTGGCACACGCACTTTTGTCACAATTATACGCGATTGTTTTCACTATTCTTCTCAGCTATTTTTTCACCGAATGCAATGGCTCGAATGTCAAAATGCGTGTTTCTAGCATGGCTGAGTCGACGTTCTCTTCGATTTGCGATTGGCTCCATCGAAACATTGTTTACTGAACATTTTCGATCACAGTTTCCCCGTGATTAATGGTCCCGAGGTTTCTGTTTTCCTAGATAACAAATATCCGGCGGAACACGCTCCTTCCCCTCAGACATTCAGTGACAAAATTTTAATTCTGTCGCGAGTTTTTGAGAAAAATTTCGATACTCAGATTTTTCAAGCGAGGCAATCGAGGACAGCAAACATTTTCTGCACCTTATTGTGAAACATCAGGCTGGACATTTTATCCTCTGGAAATTAAAGTATCTAGGGCTGCAAGGCGACACGGCCGAAGACTTAAGGGGGGCTTATTTTATTGTTGACCCATGTTGAACAGCTACTTTATGTCTCAACTCGAGGGAAATTCGGTGAATCTCCGGCCAATGAGAAACTCCGTGAAATTTCTCGCGTCCCCGGTAATACATTAAGCCTCGTTTAAGTGTTGAAAAGAATAATCCCTTATCCATGCCACAAGTGCGCGATCACTTCTACCTGCTCCATTCTATCGCCTAGCGAGCTTCGCACTCGTGAAAAAAAAAACATTTACATTTGCCATGCCAAGCGGAGAGGCTCGAAACAATGAGCGAGGGTGCGGGCCCTTTTGTTGAGCCTTAGAGGTCCCCGATTTGACTGCCAGCCTATTGTACTTTTATGACCATGCATTCGGGCACAACACGTACTTGGAAATTTTCCAGCGCCCTCACCCACCGACTCCTCGGTGCGACTTTATATCCCTACTGTTTTTGGGTCTCTATCGCGTACGACCAACAAATCTATTCATACTTCAAATTTAATTCCAAAAACGCGAATCTACTGGAATGGTCCTCGATCCCTTGACCCAAAAGAAAATCCCTTTATTTTTCCTTCGGCGTAGCGATTTCAAAAGGTTTGTTCGGGGGCAAAAATGGACAGCGTTCCAAATGTATTGTACGTTTGAAAAATAAAAACCAATTGTTTTTAGAGATGATAAATTTAGTAAAATAAGAAAGGAAGTCAATATTTTTCATTTAAAAAATACGAATTCACTTCTGCCGGTTTTTTTGGCGATCTTTTTTTGTACAGCACGATATAATGTAGAGCGAATTATAATTGATAACGATAAGAATCGAGAATTGGGAACGATTTTAACTCCAACAGGTCATTTTATAAACAATAAAGCCTAGCTCAGAGTGAAGTCTCAGTTTGATAGAAAAGTTTTATGGAAAACCCCAAATAAACTTTGTGTGAAATCATACGTTTGTGGAAATATCTGGCTACTTGAGGAAATCATTTTCTCTAACCAATATTATTTTTGTGACGAAAATAAAAGTGATCCAAACCCGAGTATTTTTTTTCACCAGGAGCTCAGTTTCTCTGCGACATAAAATAATTCGCCATAATAATGAATAAAAAGTCGACGAAAAAACGTCGAAAATAAGAACACGGTGGCAAATGTAACGAGTTATAAACTTCAAAAGAAACCGTGCACTGTGCGATTAATAAAAAACAATCTATCGAAGAAGTGACTAGATTTGTTTAAGGATGTTGAGTCCCAAATCGCAAATGATGATAAAATTCTGAAAATTTGGTATGTTTTGTATGAAGTATTTCAGAGGTCGTGTAAAAATTTCACGACAATCAGGTAGCTCGTTATTGAACAATTAACATTCACAAATTAAATGTTGTTTTATGGAAACTGATGTAACTTTGCGATGAGTTTTTTTTTGACCTCTCAATTTTATAATATCTATTATATACTGAAAGCAACGGAAACAAAACGAAGTTTATTGATAATTTGTTTTTTATTTCTTTTAAAAATTTGTCTTAACCAAATGTTAATTTTTTAATAACGAGCTTCCTAATCGTCGTGAAATTTTAACACGACCTCTTAAATACTTCATACAAAAACATGCCAAATTTTCAGAATTTTCTTATCATTTTTTATTTCAACCCTTAAGGAGGTTGAAGTAACGATGATAGAATTCTGAAAATTTCGTATGTTTTTACATGAAGTATTCAGGAGGTCGTGTAAAAATTTCATGACGATGAAGAAGCTATTTATTGAACAATTAACATTAACATGTTTCATAGGGACTCAACATCCTTAAATAACTGCAACGCAATCGACGATTTTGTAGATCGAAATTAATAACACCCAATCGAAAGAAAAAACGAACATCGATACTTCTTTTTCAAATGCAACTAGTATTTCGTCATATATATTACTTTTTTCGTTAGTAATTGAACACAAAGATTTCAATTTTAAATAAAATTGGTAATTTATTTAGTAATATAAATAAAAATCGTCTACACTTTGATTGAATAAATAACAGCCACGTGGATTTTAGGAGCATTCATCAGACCCACGTGTTACACTCGTTGCGTACATTTTTCCAAATATAACCTGAGCCTTGCTCGCTACAGCGCGAATCTCCAATACACTCGTCGACATTGTGTCCGCGGAAAAAGGTACGAAAAAAAATGTTTGTTGTCCTAACAATTCGAGTGCCTCGTCGCGGAATATTCGTGAAGAAGCTTGGATTTACTTGATTGAGAATTGTATCTTCAATACACTGGTCGACGTTGTGCTCGCGAAAAAGGTGCGAAAAAAAAAGTTTGTTGTCCTAACAACGCGTGTGCCTCGTCACCGAATATTCGTGAAGAAGATTGGACTTACTTGATTGAGAATAATTCCAAACGGCGAAAGAATTTTTGCACGGGTATATCACTTGTCCGTTAAATTCGTTGACACTTCTCGTTCTTGCACGACCAGCGAACTCGCGATCCTCCGAGGAACGCTACTTTACACTTTGAGGGATAATTGTAGAATGAAGCCCGGAACAGTACAGCCCCTGAATTTATTTTGCGCTCTCTTTCAAAGGGGAAAACGTAAGGTCCTCCCTTTTCGAGGAGCACCTTGGCTTTCGCTTGTGATCCTCGATGCGTATAGTATTAGTATATATATATATATATATATATATATATATATATATATATATATATATATATACAAGGAGACGGGTTGTGAGTAAGCGAGGTGGTGAGAGAGCGAGTGAATAAGAGTGGGGGGAGAGAGAGCGAAAGATCATGAATGGGTAAAAATTATGATATAAATTATATACTTGTAAATTCGCGTGTAAAGAGAGGAGCGAAGATCGGTGGGAGAGAAACAGAGAAAGAGAACGATCATGGATTACTAAAAATGATATTAAAAATACGATGTGAATGATAAAATATAGATATTCCACTATATCCATGGTAAATATATATGGAGGGGGAGAGAAAGGAATATTAAAAATAAAAATTATGTAAATACCACATGAATAATTGAACATATTTATAAACACCTCAAAAAGTGAAGACGCATATTGGAGAAAAGAAAAAGGGGAGTAAAAATTGGAATCCCTGAATGTGGGCTATACTTTTAATAATATTATATATACATAAAACATTATTAAATTCTTGAAGTATAGAATAATTATATTATGATAATATCATTACTATATTACTATAATATTTTTGTAGTGTTTATACATAGATATATATACATATATATAAATATAAAGAAATGATGACGCATAATGAGCAAGAGCAACAGTTGTGAAAATTGAAATTCGTCTATATGGGCTCTATTATCGCTCTATATATATATATATATATATATATATATATATATATATATATATATATATAGATAAAAACATTCGTAATCGAATTTTTCCTTTTTCCAAACAGCATCTTCATTTCTATGAACGTACTTCGAGACATAAATTTGGATATTTTATTTTTTGGCATATTAATTGCACACAATTTAGAATAATTTCGCAATACTTTTTGAACGATTTCACATTTTTGGAATATTATTCTTATTATTATTATTATATAATGTATTATGTATATATACATATACGTACATGTATGTATATAATAAATATTCTAAACGTGTAAAATCGTTCAAAAAGTATTGCGAAATTATTAAAAAATGTTATGCAACTTATTTTCCAAAAATATCATATTATCCAAATATATATGTGTGTGCACTTTTATAAAAATGAAGACGCATCTTGGAAAAAGGAAAAATGCGTGAGAACTGAAATGCATCACTGCGAGCTGCGTTATTACATTATATATGTGTGTGCGTGCGTGTGTATGTATATTAACACTGTAATCTATGGACGTAAACCAGTACCTGAAAGCGACGATTTTCGCCTACGTATAATATTCGAGTAAGCTGTGATTAGGAAGTACCGGTAAATGTGGAAAAGTAGAGGATGCCAGTATCAACGTACGAGGCTTTTCAGGTAACTGACCGAGAGGGGAAGAAGAGGCCAGCAGGTGCCGTACCTGCTGGCAGCTGGTGAGGCGGAGATTACGACGAGAGTTGACCAGTTCGGGAGTCTCGCTTCTGGAAATGCATTACCCGCGGTGGAAGTTCCTCGCCGACCTGTCGGTAACATGGCGATATGACCAAGGAAACAGCAGTGGTGGAATGCGAACTGACCCACACTCGGATGCGGAAATAAGTTCCCAAAATTCGAGAAACTTCGATATATTTTAGTACTATATTATTAAATTGTTGTATTATGTCAATTATCAAAGCATCAAAATGCCAAATTATCAAATTATCGAATTATTAAATTATTATAACATACGATTTTTGAAGGCAACAATTTATTAAATTATTCGGGTATTAAAGTGTTGGATTATTATTTTACGAAATTGTCAACTTATTGGATTGCCAATTTATGATAATAACATTTCTGTATTACTACAATATTTTGATTATGTTTTTATTTTCACTTCATTGTACCTTTAGTATTATTATTATTATTATTATTATTATTATTATTATTATTATTATTATCATTATATAGAAGTAATAATCATATAATGCGATATTAATGATCATTTGTAACACTTATTTAATAGTCACTTATTAACAATATGTCCATTTTCCTTAAAGCGTCATTTCAAATATTCGCACAAAGTCGAAAATTCAAATCGAAAAAAATCATCCAGTAAATAAATGTACCAGAATGCCAACGACATTTTTTGACAATCTATTCATGTAATGGTTAAGTAACGAATGTTTGGTTTTTTTCCTTCCCAACATACGGAATCGTAATTTCCATTCTCCATATTGCTTATGCGCCAAATTTCTGTACACCCTTGGGGAAAAAGCGTAGAAAGGACTTCACTAGCAAACCCTCGGGCTCCCAGAAGTTGCGATTTATTGGATTGTACACCCACGGTGCATTGACGCAATCGTGGCACATGTCCGTACAACTTTCGCGAGAATTAAACTATGGCGTATATCCCGAGTTCGAAAGCTGGGTGGGCAGAGACCATTTCGACCATTACGGTGACATTATTTTGTACTTAGTCACAGTGCCAAGTCGTATACCGCACGCTTTTCCGCGGGATTACGACAATTCGCTTGCACCCCCACAAATACCAAATTCATTGATCCTCGAAGAGGAATATAATGCTCGAACCCCATTTTTTATAAATATTCAAAACAGGTCGAACGCGACTAAAATATTAAATAAAAAATATTCCGAAAAGTAAACTATCCAAAAATAAAAATTCAGCTTACCAAAAATATTATAAACATTCTAGAAATTTTTAATTATTAAAAAACATGAAAAAACCTATGTTATGAAAAATTATCATGAAATATATTATGAATATTTGTAAAATATTGAAGCTGCATTATTATAAGTATTTCAAAACGATAGAATCGCCGAAAAATATTGAATTATGAGTATTCCGAAAATACCAAATTATCTGAAAGTAATAAGGTAGCTTGCCAAAAATATGATAATTATTCTAGATATTTCTAATAATTGAAAAGTATTATTAATTTATCCAAATTATATGAAATCTATAATATTATAAAGAATATCGTTAAAAGTGTTACGAAATTATTCGAAAATACTATGTTGCTGATATTCCAAAAATAACGAATTATCGAAAATTACTGGTCCAATTGTGTAAAAGTATCATATTAAATATGAATATTCCAAAACGGTCAAACTGTTTTGAACCATCAACCATAATAATGGATCAAAATGATCTCAAAATCAAACCATTACAAAATTACGCACTGATAAAATCGATGGGAAAGAAACTTCGCAGTTCCAAAAAAAATGCGTCGGTAATTTAAACGTTTTCCATAGAGTTTTTCATCGTGTTGGTAATTCTAAAAGTTGCCATTTAAAAAAGAAATGAAATGAGGATTCCTGCGAGGACTTCGTACGTAAATTGCGAGTGGCGAACTACTGCAAACCGAATTTTTCGTTGAACCAATTTACATCACATTCACTAAACTGTTATACGCGACAAGAGTTAACGCGATCATAAATTTGGCGCACACGAGAGATAAATCGTAACTTGGTGCGAATGATTGGTGTTCCCGAGCCGCAAGAGAGATTTAACTGGTACCGAAATTGCATGCCTGAAAAGATAGCGCAGTGGCTCTAACTATGCGTATCAAAGCGTAACACATCCTCGTAATATTGTCGAAATTTTGTATAAAAATAAAAAAATCGCATCGAAGAGTCTAACAGCTTATTTAAAAGTTAGAAAAATGAAGTCAATCGATCAACATATAACGGATTGGGATAAACGAATTAAAATCGTGCTACGTATCACAATTACAAATATTGGCATTGTTATACGGGACTACGAGTTATTGGTCACGATCCCGTGAAAGGGTCGTAGAACATGTTTTCCGCTATCAAATAACCCTTTTAGTAAGTAACGCTTTACAGAAAAGTGAACCATTTTTGAGATATTATTATTTTTCTTAAAGTGAGGGTTAGGCAGCTTAAAAAATTATTTAACAAAAATTGTTGTATGGAATAAAACTCTTTTATTGTTTGTAGTTAAAAGACACGGTAACAAAGAATTACCAACAATGAAATAAGAATAATTATTAGACTTGCCGAGTTTTGGACCCTTAATTCGAAAATCTTCACAAATTATTCTTATTTTGTTGTTGAGAATTCTTTGTTACTGTGTCCTCAAACTACAAATAATAAAGTAGTTTGATCGCATACAACAGTTTTTTAAAATTAACTTTAGAAGTTGCCTACCTCGCACTTAAAAAAATAATAATAAAGACAATAATATCTCGTAAATGGCTCACTTTTGCATGAAGCATTACTGGGCTGTTTGATAGCGGAAAACGTGTCCTATAACCCGTTCGCGGGATCGCGATCGTGACGAATGACCAGTAGCCCTGTATATATATGAAGCTACAGAAATATGATATACATGTATGTTTAATTTACATAGCTGCATAAAATATATAATATCGCTAATGTAAATAACTATAATATATGATATATAGCTATAATTATTATCATCGTACTCACATACACACACACATATATAGAATTATAGATTATAGCTATAGGTCGAGCCAATTCGTTCGACCAAAAAAACGACTCCAACAGAGAGCAAAAAATCCACTTAATAAATGTTTAAATCGGTGTTCCAACATTAAAGTACTATGTTATTGAAATTTTCTAAATTCAAATTAAATAATACTTTTTATCCCTTCTTAGTTCGGAGCTGAATTTTTGATAATATTTTAATTGTTCCTTACGAAACGGTTGAATTATATTCACCCTCTTGAATAATTTATTTCTCATCCTGAAAATAATGCTCAACTTAGCGCATAATTGATAATAATCTAGTCCCTCTTTTTGATACTCGATAAAAACAATTCTTCAATCGTCGGAATGGAAATAAGCTTCGCAGCTTTTCGAGACAACGTAGGCGCGGAGAAATATTAGTAGACAAAAGCTAGACGTACCAGAAGAGGTCTGGGCGGTTGGGGGGGGGGGGGGTGGAGATCAATTGAGGCTCAATCATCGGCAATTTGAAATCGAACGAAGAAATGGTAGGTTGTCGGATGCTCGGGACATAAGGCCTCGTCTTTCAACCGTCCCGACCCCTAATAAACCGTAATGAGGATAGCCTACGCACGCGACGACTCCTCGAACGTGTGCCAAGTACCTTCTCGTTACTGCAGCGCGATCATTCTCGTACGTAGGTGGGAAGTAGACGATCATTCGCGATAAGAGATGCTCGTCACGTCGCGATACCACATAGGAGCGCCCAGAGCTCGATGCAACGACCTCCGTGAACGGACCGAGGAACGACAACTAACCCAGCACCACAATCTAAACGGGAAGAAATAAAATATTTTTTTTAGTTGAAATTAACAAAAAAAACTTAAAAATTTCATTGAATGACAATTTAGCTCTGAAGGATAAAAATTCGATTTACAAGTTTCATCGTATGAATTTCAGTCTAGGGAATTTTAGGAACAATTTCAAAATGTAAAAAATTGCAATAATTAATTGACGATTGAGTATTTGAGAAGAAAAATTATGAAGGCTTGACACATATGAAATTTAAATTCGAAATTTGTTGACTTTGGTAATTTTTTGTGAACGAGAGTTTGCTTGGGTGGTTTTCACTTCGCAGTGCAGATATTTTTTTTTTCTTCAACTGTAATTGGAACTTTCATTATTGTTCCCAGTGTTGGGTCCGGCACGTCATTCCAATGTACCATCAGAAGTTAAATTTTCATATACTGATTGACAGGCTTTGGTTACTCTAACATTCAGTAGGGGAGGATTTGCGAAGGGTTCGAGTTCGAGAAACTTTTTCCCTCTCAGGACAATCGTGAGGGAGGCTTTTATCATCAGTCGATGACACGTCATAAAATGTTGCCCCCGCTACATTCCTCCTGTCCCCCATTGAATTGGAGTTGTTCCTGATTGGTGATGCATAATAGATAGCCGATTTGGTGACGCCGAGATCGGTCAATTTACCTGCTCCTTCGCCTTCGATGTCTTCGTACTCTTTCATACCTCCCGACAAGTACACCATTTTTTGGCATTTAGTTCGATTCGCTTTGAATGGGGACGTCCCCACGGAATTTTTTTTACAAGTGGTCTATTGTCAGCCAGCTCACCAGGTACAAAAGTCAAGCGGTGTCAACCGCGACCCTTATTGAGAGTTTTTGTCAAGCGGTCTGCATAAGCTCGAAATTTCGAAAATACGATTTTTTATTGCGTCGTTTTATAGCCTAGGATCGGGACTTGGAATTTGCAACACAGATTTTATAAAATTTCGAACAATTTCGCGGCTCATTACGATTTTTGTGAAGGGTCAGGTCGCTCGCTACGACGAATCGCCCCGCCGCGATTTGTCCTTATTCTTTTGTCTGTTTGTCGAACACGATGTTTTACGAGACTGTGGAAGTCATATCTCAAAATCTATTAATCCGTTTCACTTTAAATTCGAACGGAGCATGGTTTATAACATTTTCTATCGTATGACCAGGAGACTTTTTCATACGCTAATCCCTTTGTTAATAACAAATCGTTAAGGTGGTCTTTGTTCGCCGAAAGTTTTATTTCTTTCCACAGGTTCGCAATTTCGAAATTTTCAAAATTTCAAGAACGTATCCGGTCATACGAAAGTCAAAATGAAAGAAAAATATGCTTCGAAGTTCCAAACCAGACATTTTCTTTAATGGATTTCTTTTTGCGAAAACGTTGTGGTCGATTTTCTGCTACCTAAAAGTTCGGATACTCTAGGAAGAAACATCACTCAAGTGCCCGTCTTTGATTTTGTTGAGACTCATTTATATGATAAGCCTTGAATACTGTTGGACACGATTTTTTCATCGGCGGAAAAACAGTTTTAGGACAAACCATCCCTCAAAGAAAGGCGTGTCAAGGGATAATTTTGCAGTTTCACCTACAACGCGTCCATCGATCTGAAAAGAACAAAAACCAAAATTCTCCTGATAGAAAACGATAAAAAATTCACTACCGAAGTATTGATAGAAAAAAAATTACAGGGTGACACGCTTTCCTTTGAAAGGTAGTTCGCCCCCTTGAACCCATTTTTCCACCGATAAAAAATGGCATCTAATAGTTTTCCATACTTTATCACATATATAAGTTTTAACAAAATCGAAGGCGGACACTTAAGTGATGTTCCTTGTACGCAATGTATGAAAAAATTCCTATCCTCTGAGCACTTTATAGTGTATACCTATTTGATCTTTGTTAATATGATTGTTTTTTTATTTGTGTTAATATTGTATTTTATGTTAGCTCCAGGATATATTTTGTTGTGACTATAAACTTGTTACTATTAATTGACTGACTATATTAATTGATTGACTATTCTATGTTCTCCATTCTACGAAGGAATTGGTTAAGGTAGTTAAAACATTTAATTTCTCTCTCTCTCTCTCTCCCTTCCTCTGAAGAATATATTGGAAAGATATTTTTAAGTCTTTGTAGAAACTCATCTCGGATGGATCCACGTTGATTTGAGTATACTACGCGACATATACAGGGTGTGCCGATTATCTTCAAGTATCTCATTGTCAGTGACTCAAGAACGAAATAAAAAACCAAAATTTAACCCTGTGCAAAAACGTGTCCATTGTGCTTCGAGCATTCATAATAATGCAAATTTATTCGATTCCAATAAAATTCTCAATTTTTTCGTACCCTATTGCCACAGAAAAGAAAAATTCCCCGACCGAAAAAAAAACAAAGTTGGCTTCAAATGCCGTCAAGGACCACCAAATAAAACGCGAATAATTTATAGCAAGTTTTCTTATTTTTTTCTCCCTTTTTTTGAGGTTACTTTAATTTCTCAATGAAATTGGGCCACCCTGTATATGGCGGAGGAGACGGCTGTTAACACGCATACCACGTATGTGTCGAGTCCCCGCGTCGTATAGCCGAATGAAAAACGATATTTGTGTCCCCGCGAGATATTCCGTCGCTCTGTCGCAGCCCTCGTCTTCCTCGCAGCCTGGCTCTGGACCAACAGCAACAGGCGCTTTGAAAGCCACCGTACTCTTTACTAGCTCACGCGAGCAATCCTTTCCCATACGGAAAAGAAATTTTCCTCGAAAATTCCGTGCCCTTTTTTTTGCCCTCCCAGACGTATTTCGATAATCCCTCCGAACCTCGCGTGATCCTCGTGTCAATTATTCATTTTAATCCACAAAATACCTCGAAACTCATACTTACAAATACACGACACTTGGCTGCGGATCGCGCGAAGCTTAACTGCTAATACCGCAGTTCTGATGAGAACGCACACTGACTATGTTGTAAAACGATTATGTTTCGACGACTTAATCGGCCGTACTCGGCGACAACGACTTGCTGAAATTGTTATAGCATAAGGGTAGGTAGCTCTACAATGCAAGGGTGACGAAACAACTGCGGTTGAAACTCATGGATATATTTCTGAATATGGCTTATATATGCCAATTTGAGCAAAACTGTACCTATATATATATATATATATATATATATATATATATATATCCCTTGGTTCGACCGCATATCATAGGACTCTGAACCAACTTCCTGTGACAGCCGATCATACGGAAGTTGCAGCTGTGACGTCAGCAGACTAGCACTTCCTATAGCGCTATCGTGCCTGACTTGTTTCACTGATTAAATTCTGATCTATCCACATTAAATTGTATGTTTGATAATTTTTTTCTCCATGACGGGTAGCACAAGTAAAGTTTTTTGGGAGTCTTCCGTATTCGGAATTTTGTAAACTTCATTCTCCTGTACGCAAAATGGATTTTTCATTCTTTTCCAGAATACGCTATTTTCTCTGGCAAATGCTATTCAAGACAAAAATCCGATATATTTTTTTTCAGGAAAGCGTGTAAAACCATTAATAATCATATTTTTTTCAGTCGCAAAATCACCGCGCAAAACCCTTGAAAAACACATGGCCACCTAATAGAAGTCACCCTTATATATATATATATATATATATATAGGTATACCTTTGTTGTATGTAAAACCAAATATAAATATAAACATATATATATATATATATATATATATATATATATATATATATATATATATATATATATATATATATATATATATATATATACATTTAAATGTATATGATACATTTAAAAATGATTATTAAAATAATTAAGGGGTCGCACAAAAAATGGGTCGATTTTCAAAAAAATTTTTGAGTCAGAATATTGGGACGACCGAGTCGGAATTTTACACGCAGTTAAGACATAGTCCTTCCGAGTTTGGGTTTTGTTTAGTGACAAAATATTGGTAAACGATAAAGTTATTTCTATTTAACTAAAGAGCCGCCGCTGCTTCATGGCCCATCGGTGTAGGTGCTTCTGGCGACTGAGGTCATCTGAAGGAAAAAATACAAAAAATCTACGTTTAGTATAACAATCAAAGTTTTGTGTGGCCAGATACTTTTTTGGAATTTTAATAGTTACGAAAGCGCCATGCTGTACAAAAAGAGTTCGATTTTCGGAGAAAAACTTCAATAATTTGCTGTTAAGAACATAATGCAGTTTCACACTGTAGACCAATCATGTTACAGAACTTTTAGGAAAAAATAATGGATCATACGTGCTTTTTTACTATTCGAACCGATGGAAATGCAGATTTAAACTGTACAAAAATCATTATGATCACCGCGATAAAGTAAACTGTCGAATTTACAAAATAAATATACAATATTCGCGGTACTGAATGCGTAAAATATAGGGAGTACATTAAAAAAAAAAGTCAGATTAGACTGGTTATCACTGGTTTAAACTATAAAATTCTTCAACAAGCAAATGTTGAAAATGAGTTTAAACTCTATTGAAATTTGGTATTGTCTTCTGAAAAATGTGGTGTGAGTTTAAATTAAAAACTGCAGTGTACACCTTGCAAATTGTATGGTAGCTCGGTATTATTTAATACGTACAGTTTGATAATGTCACGTTTGACGTGACGTTATCATACCGTCACGATACGTTTGATAACGATCGTACATTCAGATCTATCACCCTATGTTAATAAAAGATTTCTTGAGATTCTGAGAGCGGGATAAAAGGCAAGGAAGGAATAATAGAATACTAGACAAAGCGCATGGGGATTTCCGACACATTCTATTTTACAGTGTAAAAATTTGTCAATGAAGTCGTTCGTTTTATAACATTTTTAAATGTAAAAATTCGTGGGTCCGCTCGTTTACTTTTAACAGTTACACTTAGTAAAAATTCGTGAGTCGGTCCATCTACTGTTTACAGTTTCACATTCTAAAAATTCGTGAGTCGGTTCATCTATACTGTTCAGAGGTCCACATTATAAAAAGTCGTGAGTCGGTTCATCTACTGTTCACAGTTTCACACTGCAAAAATTTATCGATCGCTTAGCATAAACTCAATAGTCCTACAGTCCTTTGTGTGAAGCCTGGCGTGCACTTTATAGAGTTTTACGTAGCAAATATCGAAGATTTCGTACCGAGAGGCGCTATTGATGTGAGACACAGTACATTTTGATGGGATTTCCATAAAAATTTACACGATTTTTTTTACGTGCACCGTTTCATAAAACATACTTTCGAGAAAAACGCAAAAGAAAACAGGTAAATCGCAATTTCCCAAAATCGTATTAAATCGGTAAATTTTTAGAATTTTTACGAAATCTTTGTTGCAAATAAAAAAATTAGGTGTGGATTAGAAATTCAACTGTACAATAAAAAAAAATTGTATTTTCTAGTTTTAAGCTCATGTAAGTCTCTTAAGGGGCACAATATCTATGAGCACATTACAATTATTAGCATTATTATTTTTAAACAAATTTAGTACGCTTATTTATAAATTCAAATATAAATAAACAAGTTGATCAGGTATATTGTAAAGGAAGCATTATTCATTTGTGCCACGAATAATGCTTCCCAAACAAAAATTGCCAACCCAAACAAAAATAAAATAAAATACAAATCATAAGTGAAATAAAACTTATGATCGAAACACATGCAAATCGGAGGTAAAATAAATTCAAAGAAAGTACGTACAAACGATGCGTGATGTAAATAAGCAAACGTGCCTCAAACTTTCAGAATGGCGTATAAATTATAAAATTGTTTGCATACGTGTCTCTAGACGGAGGCACGTACTAAATCTTCGAAGTCCTAACAAGTTCCAATAGCTCCGAGATTGAAGGAAATTGCTGACGCGATGGAAGAAGGACTGTCCCTTATTTATTTTATTTTTTTTCAATCCAGTCTAGAGGAAAGCCATAGAAGGAGAGAGAGAGAGAGGGGGGCAGAGAGAAAGAGAAAGAGAGAGAGAGAGAAAATGAAATAGAAATAGTGGAAGAACAACATGCTTTCTCATATATCTTCGAGCCGATATACGCTGGCTTATAAATGTATTTCCACCGGAGTCCATAATCATGCAGTGGGTCGGACTCAGAGCGTTTATCTTGCCGTGGAAAACAGCTTCATAAATATAACGTATTGGATTGGAGCCACTACATAGTTCTCCCCCGAAATCCGGAAGTTTCGCAAAGGGAACCATCTGCATGAAGTCCTTTCGTATTCTCCATTCTCCATGATGGCTTAGTGCCACTGGGAGACTTACACGCGAATCATTTTTTTCTTTTGACGTTTTGGGCGGAAATCAACCCGCTGCCGCAATATCTTATTATTTTTTTACAAAAAAAAAACCAAACGCAATACCTGTCTTCAAAAGGTCATGGTCATTCGGAGTCTACGATCTGAATAATATCATTTTATCCCTACACGTTGTGGTTTATGATGTATGTGTAATTATTTATTTACACATACATCATATAATTATATATATATATATACATAAATGTGTATATTGCATACAGAGGATTTGTTTAAAAATAATAAATAAGAATATTTAAAACCTATATTGTTCTCGTGTAATATAAGAATAGTATCGTATCGTATAATCGTATTTATTCCACGGTATACCCTGGAAGGGTGTTTACACAGATATTCCTCTCGCCTTCTCTTCCCCGTTACACTGGTTCTTACAATTTAAATACATGTACTTCCGTTTTCCCAAGATCTCTCTTCAAGCGCTCTTCCTACCCCCTACACATTCGGCAGTTAATATCTCTGTACCCCTTGTTACCTTTTTTCCATACATTCCCGCACCTTATCCTTGCCCATAATTCCTTTGTTTTCCCACTGATTGTGAGGTCCTTCATTTCCCAATATTTTTCCATTTCCTTTCCTTTTCTGCACCTATATTCTTTGCAGTACGACGATTTGTCGATCCTGCACCAGTCGTATTGAATTTCTTGTTCCATTTTGATTTTTATACCCCTTTCAACTTTAGGGCCGTATTCATCTCATACGCTCGCCTCTTATTGCCTGCCATATTCCTCTTTCTCCGACTCCACGCCTAACATTATCCAAGGCCTCAACCCAGTTTGACGGGTTTCCATTAATAATTCCTCTTACTTCTTCTTTCATACACACCTTCCTTCTTCTATCTTTATTATTTCTATCAGGTATTGTGCCGCTATTTTCCAGGCCTGTATTTCCACCCCCCTGCATCACGCTTCCATTTTCCATGGGAAATTTGGTAAGTTTTTGGACTGATTCCCATTGCCATTTTAACTGCCACTTTTCCAAGACTTTTCTCTTCCACCATCATCATACTTCTGCTCCACATAACATCCCGCTTTTTATGATTACCCCTATCAGCTGTAATCTTTTTTTTAAGCTGCTTATCTTTGCTCTCTTGAAAACACCCCAAGTATAAAAATAGTAATTTCTCATCGTTATAATTCTCCGATTACTTAATAATGAAAATGTTTTTTCAAAGCACCGCCTGAACGGCGGGACTTGTAAATAGTGTTATAACAATTGGTATAAATAATCACATGGCTATATATATATTTTTATATACTTTATATATATTTATATTTTATATATATATTATATATTTACACATATATATTGTTATAATAATAAAATAAAAATATAATAATGGAATATATATTTAAGAAAATTATATTCAGCACAAATGATTGTACAGATATATATGTATATATATATAGGGGAGCTCGGGGCAAGACGAATACGCGGGGTAAGATGAATCATAAGCCTAGCCACTAAACAGTGTGTGCGAGCACAGTGCTCCCGTTGGAATTTGGAGGAGAGGTGGTAAGGTAAATGAGTGTGAAAGTATCAAGTGTGGCGGCGACGCGGAAGCACGCGTCGCGAGTGAGAAAGCAATATCGATTTTTTGACAGAACGATGTGATTTTTGGTAAAGTTTAACATCGTTTCAGTTTATTTGGGTTGCTGATATTGATTAGAGACATGTAGATAAACACAATAAAAGTACGAATTATTAATATAATAAGAACGGTTTGTCAGAAATTTTCAAAGTTATTGCGTGATGTTGTGTTAATTCGTTAACCGTCTAATGGGATAAGATGAATACAAGCTATCACAAACCCAGAATGTTTTACAACGTACCACTATTTACGTTAGAAAGAGTGAAATGAAACTATAGTAAAGCATTTGGTTCCTCTTCAACCGGTGTTTCTACCAGGGGAAGGAGAAGAACTTACAAATGATCAAAATGATGCGGAAGCAAGATTATTCAGATTAATCCTACGAAACTTACGATTAGACGATGGGCTTATCAAATTGATGGTATTGAGAATGAAGGCACTTTTATATGCGAATGATGCCAATAATTCATGTCCAATCATTATCCCAGCGCTGTTTCATCTTGCCCGCATTTTGGGTAAGATGGGAAAAATGAAGGTTTAATTAAAAATTTATATATTGTATTGTACAAATCAGAAAGACTGATTTTTTTGCTTCCATAAATAAAAGATTAATAAATGTTGATTAGTTTTAAAAATAATGAAAGTTTACTGACCCATGTATGTCAGTCAACTTTCATTATTTCGTTTTGCTTCGAAAAATTTTTCGCTTCCAAATTTAAGAGATTAATAAATGTTGAAGGGTTTTAAAAATAATGAATGTTAACTGACTCATATGGTATATGTATTGTTTTATTTAAATGTGACCTTAGTTATCATCTTGACCCGACTTTCCCTATACATGTATTTTTTAAAATAATTTTATCATTACTTACAAATTAGGCTCTCATCTCATCTCATTCAAATATTAATTTAAAAATAAAAAGCTTCGCTTCACAATTCTGCAAGTTCCATAAATTTCGAAACTGATTACAATTGTACGTCCAAATACAATTCTCCAAATATGAATTTCGTTTGCGTTTTTTTTTAAGTTGTTTTTTTCTAAAGCGATAATTTCTATTCCCTCCAGTATTTTTCGCGATGGCATTCGTACCGTTGGCGGTGATTCGTTTTTCACGTTGACGATGAAAAAAGGCCACCCATCGAAATACGATTACCGTGAACTTGGCACAGTTATTTCCGGCACGGCTTACCGGTTCGTGGGACGAGGGGTACTTTTTTCATTCCACTTTTACTCATTTTCGTCGTGTCTTTTTGTCACGCCTATGTCAAGGGGGAACCTTTTCTACAATCGTTTTGTTTCAAATACCGAAAATAGCGGAATCCAACGCTGGACGTGTCGGTTGCGTGCTTCGAGTCCCCTACCGAGGTTCCCCTTGAGAAAAAAAAAGTATCGTCGACGTGATGAGAATTTTTACGACTAGGTTTTTGTAACGATTTGAGTTTTTTGGGCGGGACCCTTTTATAGGCTTGAAGGACTATTTTTTGTGACGGTTTTCTTTTCGGCACCTTTTTATAGCCTTTAGGCACTATTTTTCAAAAATTGTCTTTTTATCCGGGATTATTCTATACGCTCCGAGGACTGTGACGTGACGATTTTTCTTTTTTCTCTGGGACTATTTTATAGGCTGTGCGGTCTTTTTTGTAACGATTTTTCTTTCTTTTCCGGGCCCATTTCAGAGGCTTCGAGAACTATATTTTCAAGGATCATACATAGGTTATTTGGAGAATTATTCTTCGTGTGCGGGGGTTGAAAATTGTCCTCGATGTCAATTCAACGCGACAGTTTGGGCTGGCGCGAAGTTAGCGACGGACGACATGGCACGTCGGGTACTTTTGGCAGCCGGTGCGCACGTCGTTCTCCAATAAACACCAGGTGCGCAAAACTGCGAGTTGACGATTGTCCAAAAGCGGCAGCTTTAACAGTGCGCGTATATTCGCGAATTACGTATACGTGGGCCTCGAATTTCTAGCCGCTATGAAGCACGAGGGCGCGCCCGGAAAGTATAATTGCCGGGTGAACAAATATGTACAGAGTGGTCCCATTGAAAGCATTACAGGCAGATGATAAAAAACGCATTGTAATTTAAAAAAAAACATTTAAACAAAGCTCTCGCTCCAGGAATCCTCGAAAAATAATGTATTTGCGTTTGGGTTTGCTTGTGAACTCCAACGAATACAAACAAACTTTTCTGTTACGATGCCGACTCTGAAATATCAGCTTGGGGCTTTGAAGAAAGACACGACTGTAACGGACCGAAAAGAAGTCGTCTTTTCCGATTTTTTTCTACTCGATTATTTATGTCGTGTTTGAAAAAAATGGTATGTCATTAAGCATATATTACACTTATTTCGTGTAAAATTTTCGTTAAGTAAATTAACAGAAATCATTAAGGTCTAATGAGGCTTCTGTAAAAAAAATATGCTCCACCGCCCGGATCAATAACTTGACATAGTTGAGCTGCAAAATAAAAATAAAAAAGTTTCATAATCTGTATAAATGGAATTCTCGTTGTAGCTAGCCGTTCTTCGAAAAAAAAATCACAGAATGGCGGGTGTTTAAAAAGTATAATTTTAGGGTATTTATTTTATTTCCAGGGGCTTATAAAATATCAAATTGTACGGCTACGTACAATGATAACTATACTGAAATTACGGAAATTTTTGTTTCTTTAAATTGAGAATCGGACAATTAAAGCTAGAGTTATAATTCCGGCCAGACCGAGAAAAGTCGTTTAAAAAAAATTGCAATTGAGAGCTGTAGTATACGTAAATCGTTGCGCCACCTGCTCTCACTAAATCGTCTATAACTTGGTCAACTTTCAACATTTTAACTTGAAATCCCCCCCCCCCCCTCCATAGTCTGGAATATGTATGCTTTGAGAAAATGTAAAAGAATTGATTTTTTTACGTCACAGTGGTGTCCCGGCTCCAAAGGACCACCTTGTATATTTCAAGATAAACGCGTTCGTATATATATATACATCGGTCGGCCGAAAAGCGACGTCCAAAAGCAACATCTAGATGCTTCGTATCAATACCTGTCCGAATCGTCCTACCCATCTCCACGATCTTTTGTACTTTTCGAGAAAGAAGCACTTTTTATTTTTGTTTTTTTTTACTTTTCCTGTAACACAGCTATTTATTTTTTCCTTTTTCATGTATGTACTTTCTTATTAGAAGCTTTTAAAAGCATTTGGGAGTCATCCAGACTAGTACAAGTCCTTTTTGTATCATTTGGAGTTTGGTGACTGATTAGCTCCAACCTTTGTCTCAAACTTTTATTCAAAATCTAAAGCATCAACTGTAGTGTTTAATGGGTAATTTTTTAAGTGCACAGTGCACTGTATGATGATAACGCGAGTTAGAAAATCGCGAGGAAAGTACATGCACAAAAGAGAAGAAAAAAAAGAGGGGCTGATTCGGATAGGTATCCATACGAGGCATCTAGATTTTCCATTCGGACGTTACTTTTCGGACCACCATGTATACGTATCACGAAATATCCCTACGATCTTTCGACTAGGGACGAATGGCCGCGGTATTGGTTACGTTCGCTAACTGATGTCTGTCTGGTTCTTCTGTAAACATCGAGCCCACAGACTGTCTCTGGTACACGTGTACATTCCCAAAGTTCGAGCATGATCAAAGGGAGACGCGGAATAATATCATACCGTGAGATGGCGAAAGGTGCGGGGGACGTCGATGGCAAGGGGGGGGGAGGGAAGGATCTTAGGTGGGAGTCAACAACACAAACGTCGAAAAAGTTTCGCATGACGTTTGAACAGAAAAACGTGTGCCTCTCTCTTTTTCAGACCAGTCATTCGTCTGACTAGAGCAGATGGAGAAAAAGCGATAGAGCCGACGGTAGAGCGTTGGCCTGAGCCTATACTTGGATGGGTGACCACTCGGAATCCGGCCAATATCCGGCGGAGGTGTGCTGCCTGAAGTACCGGAAATAGGGAAGTGTGGGGTAAAACGTAAAGGAGTTGGGAAAGCCTAAAACGGTGTACGATATAGGATAAAAAATAAACGTAGATTGCATTCAAAATAATTTAAAACAATTTTATTTATTTGCAATCTTATAGTAATAATAATTTCTGTTAACAACTTTTATGCTAGCTAGAAACCACATAAGTAAATTGCAAATATAGTAAGTTTAATGGTGAATGGTGGATATGATATGTAAATGGTATCGTATGTAATGTATCGTATGTAAATTGTGAATGGTGAATGGTAAATATAGTATGTAAATGGTAAATGGTGTAAATATAGTTCAAATATAGTTTATAGTTTAAACTATATAGTTATAATAAATTATTATATAGTTACTTAATTTATAACTATAAATAATATTATATAATATTATAGTTACTTTTTTATAATATAATACTTTTTTAATATAATTTTATAATATAATACTATATATAAGTATACTTAATACTTATAATACTATAGTAATACTAATACTAATAATAGTATGCTAATAGTATACTATAATACTAATACTTATAATACTAATACTATAAGTAATATAATACTTATAATACTATAGTTACTATTATAATAAATAATAGTAACTATAAATAGTATTATAGTTACTTAATAATAGTTATATTTATTATAACTATTATTACATAGTTATAATAAATTAAATATACTTAATAGTTTAAACTATATAGTTTAAATATAGTAAATATAGTAAATATAGGATGGTAAATATAGTATGTCAAATGGGAAAACGTGTGTCTCTCTTTTTAGACGAGTCTCTCGTCTCGGGCTAACCCAGATATAGTGAGGACGAGCACAAAACTCGTTTTATCATGACATATCAGAAAACGACTTGTGCGAACACGAATTCACCGCGGGAACGTAGTCCTGTTGGTAAATAAATAAATCAAAATGTAGCTGTTGCAAAAAATCTCCGACTAAGAAACACGTTGATGGAAATGTTGTTTTTTTTTCGTTATTTATATATTATACAAATTATCAAAATATAATAAATTTACGGAACAATTTTTACAACATTCATTTAAACATGATATATATTATATAATGAGTTATGGAGGTTGAATTTTTAGAATTGAGATAAGTGTAAAATTACAGATGTGTAATGTGTAAAATTACAGTGTAAAATTACAGATAAGTGTACACGAATTTATATATACCAGGTGTAGAAGTATGAAACCGGAATTTTTTTGTAAAAATTATACGTCTGTTGTTTGAAAATGATAAAAAAACGAATGGAGTCGGATTTCTGTGTCACATTCAATTGATCCGCGAGTTCTTGTTGACTTTGCGAGTATCAGGTTCATCCAATAAGGCTTACAATTCGTTGTCTGCGAACTTTTTCGGTGGTTTCCCACGCTCTTCGTTTTTCATGTCAAAATCACCACTTTTGAATTTGTTGAACCACTCGAAACATTGCTTTACCAAGAGGATGTTGACCGTAAGCTTCGACAAGCATTCGATGCGATTCTGCAGCAGTTTTCTTGAAATGATAACAGAAAACTAATGCTGTCTGCAAATCGTAGTTCGTTGGCACAAAACTCGACGATGTTTAAGGTTATTGAAAAATATACCGGTGTAGGGAACTTGGCTTGTTGTGTGTTGAAATTTGTCAGCTGTTAGAAGGAGATGATGGCGCTGCAGAAGCGGTTTTACGGTCCCTAAACTGATGGCTAGCACCATCTATCTATTGGGAAATTCCGGTTTCATACTTCTATACCTGGTATATATATAAGGCATTCCACGCCATTTCGTTCGGCCGTGACCCTGACCATTTTTTTATTTTGTTAATTTTTTTTTTTATAAAATAGTATGCTATGCTAGGAGTATTTTCACTAATTTTTTTATTTCTATCGCGTGTATTTTAGAAGTTACAATTTTTCGAAAAACCTGGATTTCGGAAAGTTCGGATACGTTCTAGCGCCAATATCTCTTAACCCTCAATCCGTGAAGGTATTTGAGGCACCTTAATCGCGTGAACCTGAGTCGATTTTGTTTTTGCACTTCCAAACCAATAATTGTCAGCGAAAAAAATCTGAAAAAATTCATAATCGATCTTCAGGCCGTACTTCTCAAGGAAAAATAGGGTTTTCTTTTTCTTTTTTATTTTTAATATATTTTTTTTCCATTAAATATTAAGCAACCTGCGAAGAAAATGATTTTGGGCAGGACGAAAACGACCCAGGTTTACGGATTGAGGGTTAAATTAATCGACATATCGAAAAATGTCTATAGATCGATTTTTTCATATTTGTTCACACTTTCATAAAAAAAAAAACACGAAAAAATGTTTAAATCATCGTTGTCAACATTTTTCAGCGTGTAAAGTGAAAATATTTTTTTTAAAAGATGATTGCCATTTCTTTTTTTTTAATTCTCTAAAATAATATAATGAATTACATGAATTTTAACCCTAGTCCCATTGGGGGCCCATTTTTCCTTGTATTTTTTTAAATAGATTCAATTTTATCACGAAAATTTCGAGTGTTTCGTATGAATCATATTTGTCGCATTCGCAACAGTTTTTAAATGTTTTTGTACCATTTCTAAGAAAAATCACGCCGACACTTGGCAAGCGAAAAATAATTCTTCAACATATTAGATCGGGCTACTAATTGTAAAATTATTACTCCAGTTACTAATTGTAAATGAGTACAATCATTATTACTTACGAGTATTAGTAGTAATAAAAACGATTAGTAATTCATACGAAACAGTCGAAATTTTCCTGAAAAAAAAGTTGAATTTATTTTAAAAGAAATACAAGGAAAAATGGGCCCATAATGGGACTAGCGTTTAAATTCATATAATTCATAATATTATTTTAGAGAATTTTTTGAAAAAAAAAAAATGTCATTCATCTTTAAAAATAAATAATTTTCACTTTACATGCTGGAAAAATGTTGACAGCCATGATTTAAATTTTTTTTCCTTTTTTTATGAAAGCGTGAACTAAGATGAAAAAAATCGATCTATAGACATTTTTCGATATATCGATTAATTTAAGAGGTATCGGCGTTAGAACGTTTCCGAACATTCTGAAATCCAGATTTTTCGCAAAATTGTAACTTCTGAAATACATGCGATAAAAATTTAAAATTTTGTGCAAATACTCCTTGCATAGCATACTATTTTATTTGAAAAAATCAAAAAAATAAATAATGGTCAGGGTCACGGCCGAGTGAAATAGCGTGGAATGCCTCATATGTATGTATGTATGTATCGCTTGAATGAACGTTGCTATTTTTAAATCAATTCATAGAAGAAAATTAACTAAAGTATGTCTACCCTCTTTTAAGGAGTTTGCAAAAGCTTGGAATTTCAGGAATGGGATTTTTTAATTGCATAGTTTTATAGCCCACGCTCGTAAATTTTATTTGCGACAAAGATTTCTTAAAAAATCTTAAAATCAATCGAGTTATGACGATTTTTGTGATGGGGTCAGATTGTCCGAGTCGCTACGGCGAAATTTTTTCATTTGGGTTTTTCGCGAAACCGTTTTATAAAACGCCGTAAGTCATATCTCAAAATCTATTCGTACGATTCACTTCAAATTCGCACAGAGCACAGATTGCAACATGTTCTATCCTATGACTGCCTAGTTTTTTAAATATAACTTTATCCATCGGCTTATAACAAATGATTAAATTTGTTTTTTTGCTGTCGGAAATCGACCTTGTTTCGACAATTCGTAATTTTCAAAATTTCAGAAAAGTTACCGGCTATACGAACGTGTTATTGTTATACTAAAGTTAGATTTTTTTTTGCATTTCAGGCGAGTCTAGTTACGAGGCTACCTACACAAATTCGTCATGCAGCGATGGCAGCACTTTTTTCAAATAATAATAACTTCATTGTCTATCAGTATTATTGAATTTAAAAAACAAATTAAATTCAGCAAGACTATGCATCAATCATGTGTAAAATGCACCCCTCTTCATTCCCATACCTCAATCAGAAGAAAATCTCAAAAAACGATTTGTTCTTCGGACCCCAAGTTTATGCAGACTCGTTAACCATTGGGACACCTAGTGATCACGTTTTATTACGATTTTCGCCAAACTGACCATCTTCGGGGGTAAATGATTTTTTCGTTACTTTCTTTGCTATTTTTCTCGCGAGCTTTCTTTCGTGTATGTCCATATATATATATATATATATATATATATATATATATATATATATATATATATATATATATATATATATATATATATATATATATATATATATATATATATGCGGGGTGAACAGGTGGAGACGCGAGGACGCCTGCGCGCGTGAATTTTCCTCTCGCCACGAGAAGTAACTACTACGGATGGGGATTCGGGGGCGAAGTTTGCGTGCAGGCTGTGTGGCGATCCCTTACTCGAGTAGACGCGTTACTCTCAGTTTACCGTCACAATTCGCGCGCTGCGGTTCAAGTTCCTCCTTGGCGCGAGCCGACAAAAGTCATGCCCCATAAATCGCTTGAACACGCGTAACTAAATTACACGTCGAATGTATGCATCGGGCACGATACGGCGGATAACAGGAGAAAAAGAAGAAGCCAAGTAGACACGGAATATTGAAAAACGATAATTACAATTTGAAAAAAATTATGCTTGAATAAAAAAATGAAAAGAAATCACAAATATATGCGAAAAAGATGTTAAAATTATCGAAAAATAGTTTTTCCAATTAAGAGGACGTTTGTTCCTGAAAAAAAAATTCTTCGAGGATAAAAAAAAATTAATCAAAAACGGAGTGAAAAGATTCACTCGACAATATTGGCTACTCGATGAAGAAAAAAATAAAAATTGAGTCCAGATTTTCGTATTAAAAATTCATCGTTTTATCTACGATAACCAAAAACAACGTAGTTGAGCGTGAACGCAAGCGTGGAGTTCAACTGGGAGATCGTACGCGACAAGGTGCGCGAGTAATATTGATGCACCGCATTCGTCGATGCCTCAAGGGCGCGAAAAAATCGTCGTTGATTCTTTCAGTCTCGGAAGCAGTGCATCGGTTCCGAAGTGCGGGATGAAAGAGTCGCGCTGTAGGGCGAAAAAGTTTGGTGACCGGTAATTTGAATTTTCGTTGCATCAAAGATCAAGTAAAAAAAGTGTCGTACGCGTCGCGGAGTCGGTGAGAATTTTTTTTGGAAAAACAGCGACACCGGCATATCTCGAAAAAGAAACTAGGGTGAGTTTTTCTTTATCACTGTTTAAGAAATCAAACCTCACAGGCTATCACTTAGAACTTAAAAGACAAAAAGATACCGTTATTTGGTCAGAACGTAACTTGGAATAGAAAAGGGTGAACTTTTTTATGATTGTCCAAAAATCAAGGAAACAAGTCGACACTCAGGTCTTAAAAAACAAAAGGATAACGTTACTTGGTCGTGACAAATTACTTAACTTTGAATAAGCCAAACAAAGAACACAATTTCACAGACCCAAAGAAAAAAGAGTATTATTTTTTAACACTGCGTTAAGCAAAATCGAACAAACATCACAGACTGAAACTTAGAACCTATAATTCAAAGCCTACAAACTTAGAGCGTGCAACTTACGGCCTAGAAACTTACAGGAACAAACCTCACAGGTTGAAACTTAGAACCCGGAAACGTTATACTTAGAGCCTAGAACTCGATGAAAAAAATAACGTTCCTTGGTCATAGCGAATATCTTAACTTATCTTAATCGTTATAATATACTTATATATATATTATATAATTATCTAAATACGTTACGTTCTTATTAAGAACGACCCAAACGAAAATTACAACCGAAACAAACCCAAAGAACAAGGCCTTTTTTATCACTGTTAAACAAAACCAAACAAACCTCACAAGTTAGAACTTAGAACTTGGGAAACAAAAAGATAAAGTTACTTGACTGGAACAAATTAATTAACTTCGAATGTGAGATAGGAAAACCCTAAACAAAAATCACAAGTTTACAAACCCAAACTAACCGAAACAAGGCTAGTTTTTTTTCAACTATTTATCACTAAAATCTCGATTCACATTCGATGATTCCGAGGTCTGGCGTAAGTCTCAAAATCAATTTTTTACCACCAAGTAAAGTTATCTCCTTGTGCTGAGGTTTGATTAGGTGTAAAAAATGTCAGTATGTTTTTTGTGCAACCGACTAATTTATATATATGTACATATATATATATTCCCATGGACCAAACTTTGCCCCTCCACTTATTTCATGATTGGCAAATTGGCAAAGTGCATTGATGCACTTTGCCCTGCGGTAATGTATCGCAGGTTATTAATACCGTTGAAACGCAACTAGTTCCCGGAATTTCGGCAAATTTGAACAAATATTATCAGCCGCTGTCAAATTGTACCTTATCAATAGACCCAAAATGTAATGAATTTCTGCAATTCGGAAATTGCGCAAATTGCATTGCTGACGAGTTTCAAGGTTGCAGACGACCCCAAATTAATTTCTCACTCCCTTGCGCGGTCGCGTTTCCTTGTATTGCTATGCGAGGTATGCGCGGGCACGCAAAAATCCCCATGTGGTCAGCAGCGGGACAAGTCGGGATAAAAAAAAAAACCGCGTATAATTCGCGTCAAAATATTCCGCCTACAATACGCTTCTCGGTGTGCGTCGCGTATACGAGTGATGCGATTCTTGCCTCGGGCCGGAATGAGACAAGACACATCGCCGCTAAATAAATTCGTGAAAAGTTTCGGGATGTTTTGTTGTCTCAAAAACGTCTCGCTACGGAATCGAAATTTATTCCTCCTCGACATCCAGTTTTGCTCGTGGAAGTATCTACTTCCGCCGTATGCGAGTTATTAAAAAAAAGGGGGGGGCAAATAAACATTTATATGCTCCACTTATCATGGGAAACTGTAATCGAAAAGGGTTGGAAAATTGTGTTTTGCTTGGATTAATCGCGAATCGAGAAAAACATTGACGTAGCCCGGCTAACGTGCATTTTCACACTCGAATTATACTCGCATTGATAGGTACTCGATTCATGAAAAAATCGCTGAGAAAAATGGCAATAAACATCGTATAAAGTAAATTATTGATAAATGTGACAAAATTTGTGTTTGTTCAGATTTGGGTTTGTTTGGGTTTGATTCGTTTGTTTGCAGTTGTGTTTGCTTGAAATTGATTTTGTTTGAGTTTGGGTTTGTTGAATTTGACTTTACTTGTTTGGGTTAGATTTTGTTTGAGTATGGGTTTGCCGAATTTGTCTTTACTCGTTTCGTTTTCATTATCTTTGAGTCCAGCTTTGGATTCGTTGAATTTGTCTGTATTTTCTTGGGCTTGGTTACGTTGGGGTGGATTTGCTTGTTTGGGTTTGGATTTGCTATTTTTAGTTTGTTTGGGTTCCTTTGTATGCTTGGGTTTGATTGTAGGTTAGCTTTGAGTTTGTTTGAGTTTATTTGTACGTTTGGGCTTGTTTGTACGTTTGGGTTAATTTGTGTGTTTGGTCTTGTTTGTACGTTGGGTTTGGGTTTGTTTGGATATAGCCTTGACGTTAAATCGCAATTTGTGGCGCCAGATTACGTCGAAATTTCTCGGCAAGTCACATTTCGCCTTAATCGCCCGTAAACTCTTCACTCTACGGATAGTGGCGGGGCCCTCTTGTGTCATACGGTTTGGCGGTTTCGCGTCGGTTTATGGAGCGGAAGGAGAGATTACCGGCACGAGCCGGCGAGAGCGCGCGTTAAAGTATCGTCGCTCCGTCACCCTCTGATCCGCCCCTCCCAGGACCCCCGTAGCTTCTCGCGAAATCACTATCCCACTTGCACGACTCACCGCCAGCCGACGTTATTTGTTGGCGCATTTAAAAGGATTATACACCCGCCATCCTCGTGCCAAATTGATTGGCAAATAATCGTTTTACCGATAATTGCTGATGCCGCCACCGCCGCACGCACACATACTGTGATACGTCATAGCCGGAAAAAAGGAGTGAAGAATCTTTCGCTGGTGTCACTCGCACGAGGAGAGTTATGCGACCCTTGAAATATGGTAAGCTCTCGCTATGGAGCAACCTCTCGAGGGAGGACACGGTCGATGGTAATTGCACTGTAAGACGGGTCTCTCTCTCTCTCTCTCTCTCTCTCTCTTTCTATCTATCTATCTCATTGCACCATGACCACAGACAAATTACATTGCGTAATTTATTCAGTCTACATGGAAACGTCGAAAAAACAAGATTTCGAAAATTCTTATGCCCTCTCTCTCTCTTTCTCTATATATATATATTATTATATTATTTAATAATATATTATTAAATTATAATTAACATTTAATAATATATTATTCAATTCTTATATTATTTAAAATATATATATTATTATATTATTAAATTATATGTACATATATTAGGTGTGCAAATCAATTCGGTGCCCTTTAAGAATCTTGTTGGTTAAAGGGACCAAATTCATTTGTACACCTAATACATAAATATGAATTACCGAAATTTACTTTTCCTATTGGCATGAAAGTCAAATTTTCTATATTGACAGGAATCTTATAGGACACTTAGGATTTTTTTAATTTTTAAAAAGAATATGGAGATATTTATTTGTATGTTATATATATTACAACATATATATATTTTTCGAGAATCCATATATATCTATATATATATATATATATAAATAAGGATGCATACAAACCCGCAGGGGTAGAAGCTCGGGAAATAAAAATTGCTGATTATCATGATTTTTTCTATAAACGGAAATATTTTTTCACCATTTTTGAGACTCAGGGTATGTTTTATTACTACTTTTGGCTGTTAAATGGTATTTTTGAAAAATTAATCTTTAAAAATAGCGGAAGTATGAGACAGTTTTCTAAAAGGGTTGCGGCGGATGTTGCCAGACGGCGTGATACGTACCGTCACGTCGGCGGGATTAATCTGAAAAAAGCCAACGAAGACTTTTCTTTCGTTAACACTCATACGCAGAATATGAACAAAAAAAGTGAGAATTGTTGAAAATTGATGAAATGGTAAGCTTCGCAACAAAAAGATTGATTTTCCGAAAAAAATGGCTACATTTTGCATAAAAAAATACTTTCTTCATTTTCAAACACATTTAAGATCATGTTTTAGACAATAAGCGTGAAAATATTCATACCAAATTTTGTCAAAATCGGTCGATTAGTTTTTTGGGTTTACGTCACGCCAGCTTTGGAAATGCAGTTTGGAAGACCGTGTCGTACGCCATTTTGAAAAATACCATTCAACAGCCAAACGTAGTAGTAAATCATACTCTAAGTTTCGAGTGGTGAGAAAATCTTGCCCTTTAAAAAAAATCATGAAAATCAGTAACTGATTTCCTCGCCTAAAGATATCTCACCGCCCCCTTTAAAAAAAAAAAATATATATATATATATATATATATAGGAATGAATATATAAATTAATTTTTGAAACTTTGGATTCTCTATGAGCATGAAAATTAAGGTATTTTCATTTACGAAAATCTTATCGAAAAATGTAAATTTTTTTCGAGATCTTAAAAAAATATACCTACATCTATACATATTTTTATACTATATATAGATAGATAGATATATATATATATGTATATTATAACATACATTCTTCTGTTTCGAAAATTCACATATATATGTAATAAGGGTTTAAACGGGAAAGGTACTACGTAAAATCCCGCAAGCGTTACGTTGAAACTCAGGAAATAAAAAAAAAGTTATACATATTCATACACTTGTCGACTTAATTCCGGTCAATGTGCGATTTTTGAAAATTTTTGTATGAATTGATCATTTTTACGTTATAATCACTTACATTTTCTGCGTGAATATACAAAAAAGCTAATTTTTATTTAAAATCTCCGGAATTAATTCCACTAGTGTATATATTTATTTGTGTGAATATAAATATATATATTATAACATACATTCTTCTGTTTCGAAAATTCACATATATATGTAATAAGGGCTTAAACGGGAAAGGTACTACGTAAAATCCCGCAAGCGTTACGTTGAAACTCAGGAAATAAAAAAAAAGTTATACATATTCATACACTTGTCGACTTAATTCCGGTCAATGTGCAATTTTTGAAAATTTTTGTATGAATTGATCATTTTTACGTTATAATCACTTACATTTTCTACGTGAATATACAAAAAAGCTAATTTTTATTTAAAATCTCCGGAATTAATTCCACTAGTGTATGTATTTATTTGTGTGAATGTGTGAATAAACATATCTAGGTATATTTGGTCAATTTACAGATGCTTCTAAATCTTAGTTTCGATCCCATCTTGATTAGTTGTCCACGTTTAATGTAGGATATTGTTATGGTCGAATTCGGATAGGAGCCGGACATCAATTGAATTGATGACACTGGAGGAGCGTCATTGGAACGAACGGAGCATAGTTACGTCTATCGAAACTAATTACAGCCCGGCTTCCGATTTACCGACATTACTTGCTCCTCGTCCCATTCTCTCTCTCTCTCTCTCTCTCTCTCTCTCTCTCTCTCTCTCTCTCTCTCTCTCTCTCTATCTCGCTCTCTCCCTTTTCCTCACCGTCCTTGTTCCTCTCTTGTTTTCGACCAACACCCGTGTCATTGCTTCGTTTCCTTTTTTTTTTTATTTTCTGCCTTTTAAAACTGATTATTAGAGGTAATCGCATTGCGTGGCTTATTTCTTATCCTCCTATCATTAGACATCTTTGAAGAATGTGCGTGAATTGTACGGAGTTGAAGTGTGCATAGTTTAAACGTAATGGAAATCAATTCTTTCTAATTGGTGAAAAGTTTTTTGGTGCCATTGGATTATGAAAATCGCTCGAACGATTTTACGTGCACTCATTAGAAATTTACGACCTTAATTTGCAGAAAAAAAGCTTTGGGTAATGAGGAAAATAAGAAAAGAAATGGTTGCATTGTAACGATGTAAACTTCAACACCATTCAATTTTTGTCTGTATTATTTATTCGCCTCTTATTCTGCTAAGTTTATCAAGTTAATCTTAGGTCCATAATTTCATGTTTTTTTTACGTCGATCTTTACTTTGTATTTCAATTTGCTGTTTTATTTCGTTTTTATATTTTTATTTCAGATCGAGTTCCTTTTATTACGTTTTATTTTTCTTTTATATTAAGTCTTTATTTTCTTAACTTACTTCATCTGTATCTTAGCTTGAGAGTTCAGTGGGGCGTAAAGAATGTGATCAATCAATCGATAAACTTCTCTCTCTCTCTCTCTCTCTCTCTCTCTCTCTCGCCCTCTCTCTCTCTCTCTCTCTCTCGCTGGCTCGCTCGCTCTCTCTCTCTTTCTCTTTTATTATGCCATTCTGGTTTGGTAATTATCTTTTTGTTATTTCGTATCATTTCTTCCAACATAATGCATTATACATTTATAAATTCTTATATCTATCAATTTATTTATTATTATATCAATCAATTTATTATATCAATCAATTTCTCTGTATATCTCTTTTTCTCTCTAAAATAATATTCTCGGTCTCTCTCTCTCTCTCTCTCCCTCCTCATTCTGAGCATGACACCACCCACGTTCTCCACCGGGCCACTGAGTTACGATCGCTCATTTATAACGTTACACTCAACGGGTACGCGAAGCTGAACGACGTCTCGAACGATTAATTAACCACGGGGATACCTCGTATTCTGCGGTGGCGAAGTACTAAAAACTGTTAAACGGGCATAGGCGCGATAAAATAACGTTACCCAACCACCCGAACATTCGTTGAAGATTTCCGTCAAACGCAACACGTAGCAATAAACAACGCGTATTTATCATTCGCGCGTAACAGGAGAAAGACAAAAACTGTCCACAAATATTTTTACGAGCCTGTCGTCGCGTGGGATATTATTTTTCATTAATGATATATATATATATATATATATCATTAATGAAAAATATGTATATAATATCATATCATATATATTATATAAAAATATAAAATATAACATATAAAAATTGGCGGCTTCATTAGCAACCGCCTTATACATATATATTATTATTTTTCATTAATTATATATATATATAATTAATGAAAAATTTGCTTATACATATATATAAGGCGGTTGCTTATACATATATATTATTATTTTTCATTAATTATATATATATATATAATTAATGAAAAATAATAATATATATGTATTTTTATATATTAATAATATATATATAATAATAATTTATATAATAATAATATATATGTATTTTTTTATATTATTATTTTTCATTAATTATATATATATATATAATTAATGAAAAATAATAATATATATGTATAAGGCGGTTGCTTATGAAGCCGCCAATTTTTTAAGAAAAGAAAAGAGTGGTCCGATAGCAAACCGGATTCCACGCAGGAAGAATTCTGCTGCGTCAGGGGCAATCCGCAATTATCCATCATTTTTTTTCACCCCGTGCGAGGTGAAGTACTGCGCCGTGAGTGCTGACTGCAACTCGTACTCGACGGAGCATGTTCGGTATACACTTCCTCTAGCATACGCTACGTTTCCACGACCGATTTCTTTGCTAGAAAGTAATGGCAAATGTGACTTATTTGAAACAAAAGTTGGACAACCAAGACGGGACACCACTGGGACGGGTAAAAAAAATCGATTTTTTTCCCATTACCTCACAGTATACATATTCAAGAATATGTGAAGAAAATTCGAGTTATTATATTGAAAATTGACCGAGTTACAGAGGATTCAGTGGGAGCAGGTACCACGTCTATTTACGTATACTAATACTTTTAATTGCTTTTTTCTCGAAACGACTTTTCTCGACTTGGTGAATCTTTTTTTCGAAAAACGGCTACGTGCAACGAGAGCTAAATTGATATACATCATAGAACGTTTTTTTTTTTTTCAATTTTTAGACCAACCATTGTCGAGCTATCGATCCTTGGACCGTTGTATTATATTTTTTATACAGAGACTCTAATGCAGCACAATGACGTTGTTAATTTTCAATTTTTTGAAATACAAATTTGCACGAAATAAATTAAATGCATGCTCAATAAAATACCTTCTTCCCAAATGACAAATAAGTAATATAGTAGACTATTTTTTTTTTTGAAAAAAAAATCCGTTTTCAGCCCATCACAGTGGTGTCCTCCATTAAAACACACAATATTAACGGATCGCACAAATGTCACCTATGGCATTTTTCGGGCGCTATATGGACCTACCGTCATGTGTATTGCCAACTTTTAAGGGGGGAAATCACAGTAGCACACAAAAAAATAGGCATATTTTCGGGAATTAATTTTGGCTGAATAAAAGTATCAATCGAAAATCTGTAAAGTAGGTTTTATAGCAATACTAAAAAAGTACAAAATGTAATTTTTTCAATCAAAAATATTTAAAAATGGCGGCTGCGCAGCATATGCCCCAAGGCGCCTATTTTTGAAAGCGTGTCGATGGCCGAAGACGTAGACTCCTTAATTTTTGACCTGGAAGAAAAAACCAAAATTTTTTAGTTTCCATATAACAACAGCTAGCGAGATACATAGGATTTTTTCGATATATTGATTTTTCGCACAATGGTGCATGTTTGAAAATAAAGTTAAATTTTTAACAAAAAAAAAACGCCATAAAATCGTCGATAAAAAAAACTAAGCAATATAAAATAATAAATCCTACGTAGCTCCGTGGAGAAAAATGTTTCGAAGCTACTGTCAAAATTTCAAGTCGATCGGTAAAGATTTGCTCGAGTTATGTCTTCGGCGAGCTCAAAAAAAGTGGTTTCGAGAAAAACGCGTTTAAAGTTTTAAGTACTGAGAAACCATATGAAAATTTCATATACCTCTAATCTGCAATGCCTGCACCGTACAGTCGATTTTCGTACGCAGTATCCTTTTTCGTCCCTTTTCTAACACGACTCGACGATGTGTCACTCATAATGACAATGATTTACAAATATCACTGTTTTTTATCACTATTTACGTTATATATGTATGCACGAAAGTGAAGCGTCGTGAAAAAGCGTTGTATTCAACGCAAGAAATTTGGGCACTCGGACACTTTTTTTTCGAAAAAAATTTTTTTCCAAAAATTGAAAATTTTACTGTCATTTCCCCCTTCATTCGAGAAAATAGTGCACCTTACGCCCTCTATTACCAGCGGGCGATTTCTGCAACCACCTAATATATACATGTACATGCGTTCGTATTATACATATGTACATATATATCTATATATCCACGAATGTACATGCAGCACTCTAAAACGCAGCTTCATTAATTAAGCATCTTCGCTTTTGTTTCAGATTAAAACGGTTCTAAACGTGACCGTGCCGAACGTGCATTTCCGTCTACCAGTGGATTAATATGAATGAAAAAAACGTCAAAATCCATAGCGTAAAACGTTGAACGCGTACACGTTCGCGACCGAAAATCCGTGAAAAAAAAAACGCATCGAAATGCCTCGAAAATCGAAAATTCTGCTCGTACTAATGTTGATCCCTGACAGCGAAGCGAGTACGTCGGGTAGTGCGCGAAAGTTCGTACAACCAATGGTCACCAAGAGTACAATACCATGTCGAAAAATTTGGTGTTGAAATCGAAGCCTGTATTAATCAACGGCAATACGAATAAAGAGAAAAAAAAATCACGAGTAATAAAAGTACCGAGCTACGGGGGAATCTCGCCTTTTCCACACGAGGGTCTTACGCGCGCGTGGGTGTGTGGATTTTCGAGTGGAATTTGGAAAAAAATGTTATCGACCATGTCGTCCACGGCTGTCGAACTGAACACCTCCTACTACACAACGGTTGTTGGTAGCAGCACCCTCGACGGATTTTCCGGTAAATACCCGACGGTTTGTTTCTCCTTTTTGTTTATTTTAATGTTCCTCCGTATGCTCGTTTGGGCTTTAAATCTCATTTCAACATGTTTGATATAAAGATTAATGTATACATATAGAGAAAAGAAATAAAGAGAAAATAAATGAAAAGGAACGAAAAAAATTAATGTTTGACTTAAAATTTGAAAACAATTAAGGTAAAATATAAAAAATGAAGGAAAAATGAATTATTCTTTTCTCCTTCTTAATTGATTTGTTATTTTTTATAATCTTTTTGCACTATTTTATCTTTATGCAGAATGGAGAGACATCCTCGTTCGAAGTAAACGACTGAGTACGACGAAAGACAAAATTAAGAGAAACGAAAGAACTAGTGTACTGCTTTCTTTTCGTTCTCTTGTTTTTTAAATATATTCTTTCGTCTTTCTTCGTTTTCTCTTTCCTCGCTTTTGATCGTTAACTTCGACGACAGTTGCTTTCCATAGAAGTAAAGGATCGCCCGAAATTGATTCTCGATTCTCACGACCTCGCCTCTTTCCATCGATAATCGATCGGACTTGAGTTTTTTTCTTTTTCCATATTGGTTCGTTGCCTCGTCGGTATTTAAAAAAAAGACAAGAGTTCAATTTACCCCGTATTGACGGCTTGTCAATTCTTGAGGCATATTTTTAATATTGCTTCTGCGATATTTTTTCCCTTGTTCTGGAGATAACGTCCAGAGGCTTCGGAAAATAAAAAAAAATTATCATTGATTCCGATGATAAATACATCAAAATTCATTTAGATCAATTTTTATTTTTCAATTTATTTAGGTTTACAATCAAGTAAAATTAAGTAAGATAAAAAATTCAGTTAATCCGATAGAATTTTTTTTAAGCTTCAATTAGATAAACATTGCGTCACAATGAATTTAGATAGAAAAGTAAATGAGAAGTAACTTACACAAAAAATAAATTCAACATAAATACCAAAAAAACATTGTTGAAATAATTGCACCTGTGCTCTATAATTGTTGGTAATGGTAATCGTGCTTGTTGAATTTGGGGGCCCGAAGTGTCGGTGATCGAGCCGGAGAACACAACGACGACTACATACATGTTGCCACCTTACATTCGCATAACATCGATGACCGTCTGCATCGCCGTGATGGTCCTCGGAATAATCGGAAATTTGATGGTAATTTATTGCTGGACCAAACGACATATGAATAAGTGAGCCCTCGAGGCGTGGATCATTTTTCTTTGTTTCCTTCGCGTATTTTTTCAAGGTACCGTTGGTCGTGCTGCGAGGCAAGGACATGAGAAACAGCACGAACATCTTTCTCGTGAATCTGAGCGCGGCTGACCTCTGCGTCCTGGTGATCTGCGCTCCGACCGTTCTCGTTGAGGTTAACTCGGGGCCCCACGTCTGGCCCCTTGGCGAACATATGTGTGAGTAAAAACCAAAATTCCATATATGATACTGCAAATTTGACCAATTCCTGACACTCTTTTAGATTATATTTTTTAATATTTTTTCTTTCTGTGTTTTATTTTATTCGTTATATTTTATTATATTCCATTACGAAATCTACGCTGATGATTACGAAATACGGTGAAGAAGAAACAGTTGAGCATTTTATTGCCGAGTTCTATTATTTATTAGGCAATAAATACATCATCTATTTTTCATTTTACTTATTAAATATTGTCAACATGTTCGATTATTTTTGTTATATATCGTCATTTCTCCTTTTTTTATATCAACGTGTTTAAAAAATTCCACAAACATTAGTTATGGTTGTTATTATTATTATAAATAACAATTATTAACTATATAATATGAAAAATGAAATTACACAAGAAATATTAAAAAATTGTATTACGTTAATATCACGCGTCATTACAATGCTGTTTCTTCTTATATCCGCATTTGCCGTGATGACTAAAAAACAAATATTAAAATCACAATCAACTCCTCCGCACTGTCAAATCGAATGAGCAAATTTTCTTGCCTTCGAATTTGTTTTCCATGGTCGAGTGATGAGGACACTTTTATTCCCTGCCTTAAATTGCACTACAAAAGTAGCGCTTGCTCTATAAATTCAATACACTCTTGTAAGGACGACAAAGGTTTGGCTTCGCCCCTATCGACCATGATAAATCCGCGCCGAATCGGAGATAAACATGGACCGTTCCGACGACAAGAAAAGGTCCGGTCGAAACCTCGGCCTGTGGAGCGACGTCGAAATGCTTGGGTCGTCAGTTTTTCGCCACGTCCGGAACATTTTTGTGCTTATTCGTCTCCTTTTCCTCGGTCTACCGCCCCTCGGCTGTACGAGCTCACGGGCCATATTACGAATTCCTAATCATGGTATATTGCGCGGCTTGATCTTCAATTTATTTATCCAGCCGAAGTCTCCATCTTCCTGCTTGCTCGAATAACTCGCAGATATGTGAAAACCCACGATCCGGCGATTCATTTTCCGTCATATATGAAAATATTTATATGCATACACACACACCCACACACACACACACGTACACATTCGGAGACGCCGCGGTCCGAATCTCCTTAGCTGAGTGCACATTCAAGAGTGCGTGACGCTTCTGCGATCTTCCGTACGACGTGTACTCCGCGAGTGACGTGACACAGCCCCAAGAGTCACGAACGCGCTCGGACAGCCTCTTTTCGCCTCCGATTAAAACGCTATTGCGACGGGGACCTCACACGATTTCCGAAAATATCAGGCTAGATTGAATTTTCAAAAAGAACAAGAAAACGAGCTATTTTTCCAAATTCATAGGATTTTTGGTTGCTTGCATTTTTTTTAATTGTAAAGTTTATCAGTACACACGTACATACATATGAATGTATAAAATCATTGAATTTTGCTTGGATTTAGTTTTAAAACGTCAGTAAATATTTAGGTGGGTGTAGATATATGCACACACGACTTTATAGGTTTGCTGATTTTTTTGAATTCGTTCTTCAAACATCATCATTCCAAAATGCTAGGATTTGACAAAAAAGTGTGAAGATATATACAGAGGAAAAAAAAATATTTGTACACGTCGTCTTTTACAAATTATCCTTTGAAAAAAAAAACTTCATTAAGTTTCTGTATTTGATAGCTTACCCTAAATATACATGGTGTCCGTTTACAAAAATCTTGGGAAAACACGAACAAAAAAATAAAGCCGAATTAACAACAGTTTCGTGTGAGATGGACAAATACTTTTTTTACCCATTGTATGTATATGCTACTGGTATCAAAAGGTATCGAGACTAATACTGTAACACGCCACCAGAGCTAGTGTCAAAACTTTTTAATACCAGTAGTGTATACTGATTTATCATGTCATCAGCGATCAGTTTCATTAGCGAATCAGTAACATATATCGCAAATATTACTGACCCATATTACTGATTATTGACGAATCAGTACATATATTACATATCTTACTGATTTATATTACTGATTACCGGCGAATCAGTAACATATATTGCATATCTTACTGATTTATGTTACTGATTATCGGGGATTCAGTAACACATATCACATATATTACTTATTATCGGTGAATCAGTAACATACATCTTATATGTTACTGAATATATTATCGGTGAATCAGTAATATATGTCGCAATATTACTGATTATCAACGAATCAGTAATATATATTACATATATTACTGATTATCAACGAATCAGTAATATATATTACATATATTACTGATTTATCTTACTTATAATACGCGAATTAGTCAAATTAGTTGTTAGTGTTGACTTTTAAATCATTGTATTGTTACTTTGAATTACACTATGATTGATTTAAAAAAACAGTATTCCTGATTTTTCTAAAATACGAACGATTTGAAATTCTACAAACTTGTATATAGGTATATGTATACATTCAATGCTGGTACCAAGCCATTTGCACCTATTCGGTTTTCAATCGTTTTTTTGCCGATCCCGTGCTTGAAAAATAAGTCACGGACGAATCAAAGCGTCGAGAAGATCGACGCGCTCGCCGTTTAGGCTCGTTTCGCTCGCAATTAACGTCGGTTTATCGTGTGACGTAAGGGCCAAGTGTAAAACGAAAGATCGAACACACTCGTGCGTGCACATCGTCCGCGTTCATCGGACTCTCGATCTTCTGCGGTATGAGGCATCCGCATCGTTTGGAATCGTGCCATTTAACGACAGACGCTTTTAGAACGTCACGGATGTACGGGATAAAGCGTGGAGAGAGAGGAGGGGGGAAAGAGAGAGAGAGTACGAGAGGTGAATCCTCTCTCTTGCCTCAGACTCCTATAATTAATGATCTAATTACCGGTGTATTTGAGTCATCGCGAAGCCCTCTGAATTATCATTCGAATATAACGGATTCGTTTCGCGCGCGCTCTTTGCCTCGTCATTCAGCCACTTGGAATTCATCCATGCATCGTTTCCTTCGTTCCTACACAGCTACTACTAGCCGAATCTACTGCTCAGGAGATTCGGCTTAATCCGCTCGGACGAGACTTCAAAAGCCGTCTGATCGAGCCAAGCCGTACCCACTGAAAAGTAGATACGGCCGTATCAGCTCAGACAGTTCGTTTCACGGCAACAGCAACGTATTCGCAATATTGTGCCATCACTTTCTTCTTATAGTGCCTGGATAAAAACGTCGAAAAAATCGAAAAGGCAAAAACAGTGCCACTTCAATTATTTATCTTGAGACATCTGAATGACTCGGGAACAGCGAAGTAAATCGAAAAATCCTGACACACCTATCGGATAGATTCAAACGAGGAATCAAATGGTAACGTAACTTTTTTTTAGTAGACGTTTGCTTTTTTTGCCACTATTTTCGGACCTATTTTTTACCTTTTTGTCACGATTGTGACGTTTTTTTGTTTATCAATTATTCAGTTCCTGTATTAATTTACGTTTGGAAGTGCAATCGTTCTAAACATCTTTTGTACTTTTTGCCAAAAATAATGGCCAAATCGCAAAATGTTTCGGACAAAAGTTACCTTTTCTTAACTAGAATAACCTGGGGCTATAAAACTATAAGTGCCTCTTCACGTTTGCAAAGGCCATCGTCCTAAAAATGTTTTGTCGTTCTTGAAAAAAATGATGGCCAAATAAAAAAATGTTTTGGACAAAGGTTATGTTTTTTCTAACCTAGAATGACCTGTCGCTATAAAGATGTAAGGACCCATTTTTTTTAATGTCCCCTGAATGAAAGAGGTACCGTGCCATTTTACTCCTCGTTGGTATCTACTCGATACGCGTTTCAGGGTTTATCGATTTACTTCGCTGTTCTTGAGTTATTTCGATGGCTGACGATAGATGTGACATATTGTATGGAAGAGGGTTGACGACTGGATAGCAAGATCTCTGGGCATCACGCGCCAGCCGAATCCGCTCAACGATATCGTGTTCATCATTATTTGACACTAATTGTATCGTGAGCGTAACTGGAGAGGACTGTAAATAAGACGACGATAGCACTGTCACAATGATGATGATACAGGGAAGGTAGTGATGGAGAAGGAGAGAGAGAGAGAGAGAGAGGAGACATCATACAGTTGTCCCCTTCAGTGCCCACGTGGAATCTCGAGCAAGTAATTTATGGCTCGTGCGAAGCAATAAACGAGCCAAGGCTATAATGTTTTATCGCTTGTACGAAACGCACAATTGTGACACGAACCGCGCATCAACCACTGCCTTCCTCTTTCCGGTCGGATGGGTCAACCCCGCCAGACTGTTCGCTGCAACAGATTCTCTCAATCGAGTTTCACCTGCGAACTGATATATTAGCGTTACGTCGTGTTATCGATGGCATAACACGGGAACATATAGGTATCAGGGTGAAGCGAGTAATTGTTTTTACTCTCGAAGACGATAAGAAAAAATGTTGGTCATTGTGAGAAAAAAAATTCTCGTGGGAAGTGCTATGCGTCAGTTTGACATTTTCTTGTTTCAGGATTGGTAATGAGTCTTGCCATGTGATAATATTTTTCAACATACTTTTCAACTGTTTTAATAATAATGTTTGAAGAACTGTTTAAGAAAAGTTTCAATCGCACAACGGTGCCATTGCTTATATTTTTATTGCTATTCCTATTGTTTGATTAGTTCGATTCACCGGTCGATGGAAATTGACAAATTGATTGTTGATATATACAGGCGACAATTATGAGGTGACGATCTGCGACGGAGATAAATATAATACTTGTCAGTGGATTTTAGATGTCCTCTTCGAAAAAAATATAGCGTTCTTTTGGGATGAGTAGTATTCAATCTGGGGAAAACATCGAAATTCCATTTTGAGTTCAGCAGCACGAAGATAATTAAATTCCGAATACGAAACGCTTCTAAAAAACTTTTCTTAATCGTATTAAATTCCATTCGTCTAATTGAAAATGCATCTTTGATGATTTTTTTCTCTTTCTCTACTCAATTCTCTACTCAAAATGGGATATAGATATTTTCAGAATTCAATTTTTTTACAAACTCCATTCGTCACACAAATATGATATATTTTTTTCGAAGAGGAGACAAAAATCCATCGAGATTTTTTTTTTTAGGGAGCATATTTAATTATTCTCTTTCTGAGAGCCTTCGCGTTATTCAAGCACACAGCCACCCACATAAACGTAAATTAAATCGTCGCGTTTCCGCGTGCGGTGAGTGAGAGCCCGCGGTCTCGCGGAGCGGTCCGAATGATCGTGAAAAATGAACAAGTTATCAGCTGTCGTGACTGCGCGGCACGCGGCGCTTCGTCGCTTCTCTTTATCCCGTGCCAACACTTCGTTCATTAATCAGCGGCTTGAGACTCGATTGTAATTCACTCCACCCGAATAATTCAATCCAATATTATTGGACGGACTGGGCTATAATTATATTATCTTAAAATATTTGCAAACAGGCAAAAATAAAACTGTTACGTGTTGGAAGAAAAATATATTGACAAACTAAATATTTGTTAGATTCTCACTTTCCCTTTAACCGGGTGTGTATAAACTCGGAGCCCGAAGAAAAAGTCGATTTTCAATATTTCTTTCTGATTAATTAATCAGAGGCTTGAGACTCTGATTTCTTTCTGATTAATTAATCAGAGGCTTGAGACTCGATTGTAATTCACTCCACCCGAATAATTCAATCCAATATTATTGGACGGACTGGGCTATAATTATATTATCTTAAAATATTTGCAAACAGGCAAAAATAAAACTGTTACGTGTTGGAAGAAAAATATATTGACAAACTAAATATTTGTTAGATTCTCACTTTCCCTTTAACCGGGTGTGTATAAACTTGGAGCCCGAAGAAAAAGTCGATTTTCAATATTTCTTTCTGATGGCAGTATTGCGATAACGGGGTCGAGATTTTGCACACAATTGATACATATTCTTGCCGGGTTGGTATTTTTTTCTTCGAGAAATATTAGTAAACAATAACGTTATGATTATTTAAAAAAAAGTGCCGCCGTTGCGGCATGGCGGATTGGTTCAGGTGACCCTGGCAATTACGGTCGTTGGAAATTAAAAATAAAAATATGCTTTTTTGGTATAATAATAAAACATTTCGTATGACCGCATACTTTTTTAATATTTATAAAATTACGCAAATTGCAAGGTGTAGAAAAGGTTCGATTTTCGACAACAAAAAAAACAACTTTGATCACTTGTTATTACCAAATGGATAACGTTTGATACAATCATCTGGTCATGCGATAAAAACTGTTATGAGCAATGCTTTGTCAGGATTTGAACTCATTAGGACCAATAGATTTTCTGATACTACTTATACCGTTTTCAAAAACATAGTTTCGAGAAAAACGCAAAAGTAAAAAGGGTATATCACAAAAATCGTCACAATTTCTTCAATTTTTGGAATTTTTACAAAATCTCTATTTTGAATTAAAGTTAAGACCCTATGTTGTAAAACGACACCACAAATTGTATTGGTAAAATGAAAAAAAAAAACGTGTGGGATACTTTAGGCCAAAAAAAATGTTTCAAGAAAGTTGTTCACAAGCTCGCAATCGTGTCGTAGGTTGTCCCTATCCCTCGATGGCTAATGCCATTATTTTTCAATAGACCAAAAATGGCCATGACTGTATACATGTGTGTGTGTGTATGTGGGTTAGAAGAAACCAGCGACAAAAAGAAGGCCAATACTCATGACCAGATGTTACTCGACGGATACCCAAACTTTTTTCATTCAGTAAAGACAGCAAGGAAGAGGGGCACGTGCGACACGCAACCGCGCGAATAGACGCTTTATTCGCAAGATCGCGCCCTCCGCACCGCCTCGTTCGGCATTTATTCCCGTCCCCGTTTCGTAAAAGCTTCCTACGAAGGAGAAGAAAGCCCGCGCAAGATGAGCAGATGTTACCACGAGTCGAGTGGACGTACGTACGAGAGAACGTGTGAAAAGTGATTTTCGGCTCCGCGCGAGTCCTCGAGATAACGAAAAAAGTTGACAAACAGTTTTCACGCATTGTGTAAGAACGAGAGAGAAAAAAAACATCATTTTGAAAAATTTGATAATAAAAAAATTATCTATCTCGTGTCAATAAAAAAAATGAAAAATTGTCAATTTCGTATCAGTAAAAAAAAGAACGATTACATCGATGAAAAAAATACAAAAATGAAAAACTGCCATGAAAAACAAAAATGAAAAACTGAAAATACAAAAATGAAAACTGAAAAAAATACAAAAATGAAAAACTGCAAAATAAAATAAAATAAAAAGATCTTTAATTTTCCACCATTAATGCAAAAAAGTACAAAAATGATCGATTGCGTATCGAGTAAAAAAAAATAAAAGTTATTGGCCCCATTTGAAAAATAAAAACCGAAATAAAATACCCCCTTCGAAAGATAAGAAAGGTAAAATGAAAAGTTCTTGATTTCGTATCAACGATTCAAAAAAATACCAAAATAAAATACTTCGAAAGATAAGATCGTAAGGTCATTTCCAAGGTTGATGCAGGGGGGTTTAATGCATCGAATCAGTGATTGCGCAACTGATTCACTCACAGAGAGAGAGAGAGAGAGGACGAGAGAGAGAAAGAGAAAGAGAGAGGGAGAGAAAAAAGCATCGGTAAATCCGCGTTGTTTTCTCGCACTTCCTTTACGCACATGCTCCAAATCCCAAGGCGCGCCCTACACTCTCACTCGTTCACGGTGGGGTCTCGGAGACCCGTCTCACTCGGCTAGTTCTGGCCAGGCGCCAGCTTCCATTACCGCTCTGTACGTTTTCACCGACCGAGACTTCAAGTCACTCTTCTTCAGGATGCTCTACCTCCTGTCACCTACATATATGTTGCATCTCAACCATAGCGAATACAAAACCATAGCGAATATTAATACTTATATTAATTACCCACTTATATAAACTCATTTATCATCCATAATTAGTGAATAAGTGAATATAAAGTAATATAAGCATTAAGGGGTCAGTTCACTTTAGACATTTTTAGTTGCCAATTATTGTCTGTTCGACCATTATGAACGAATTAGTACCCAATTTTCCCATACCCATAATTACCGTGATAACTTGAAATCCTTAGACTTTGGATCAACGTGACCCAGGCTAGATAAGTTCCTATAAGGATGCTATATAAGCCTTAAGGAGGTGACCTATTGCCCCCTTAAGGCTTCACATCGACCTCCCGACACCCTGTATATGTACGTATATAGTATCTTACAACGTGGATGTCACAGTATTAAATTAAATTTGAAAAAAATATCCCGAGAGATCTTATGCACTTTCCCATCGGCAAATATTTTACGATTTGACTCAAAACGGTACGCCCCGTATACATCCGACGACCAAAATGGCTTCGTTGTAAATAATATCTCACGATTCGTGAACGCGCGTGTGGGGAAAATGTATTCGAGAATTTTCCGCCACATCGGATCTTTTTTCGATGCTGTATCGACTGGCAAACACGCTGACGTACAATTCGTATCTTTCTCAGGCATTCGGAGGCATTACTTTTCGTTGCGTCGGCGAGCAAGCGGTGCGGTTCGAGCCCTTCATATTTCTCTCATAAGAGACACAATTCCGCGCATTTTCTCCATTGAAGTTTTTCGATTTGTCGATCGAGCGCGTAAACGGAACGAGCGATTGGAAAAACAAACACGTTCTCCATCGTCGACCTTACCGCGAGTCTTTTCGCAAATAGACTCAAGTGCATCGACGATGGTTGTCACGTTTCTTTTTCTTCTCTCGGTCCCTTTGCTTTTAATCTCGACGACAAATTGGAGCATCGATCGGTGCTGATAAAAAAAAATGGATGCGTCATCGTCTTCGTTTCATCATTTTTGTTTTCGACCAAATAACTCTAAAATGTTCTCTGAAGCTTGTGGAGAAAATTTAAAAAATTGAATTAAAGAAACACTCATATGATGATAAGTTCTTTATCGTGTTCATTTAATTATTTTTTTCTGATCGAACAGTTCTGGAATTTTTTTCGAGGGCTATCGAGACCAAAATTAAATAAGAAAAAAAAACAGTCAAATGATGAACCAATTCTCTCGTCGTTATCATAATTTATTATTTATTATTATCGTTATCTTCCGCACCTTGCGCACGATTCGGCCAGTGATCGCTTCCCGTGCATCGCATACGTTGCTCCTACTTTATGTCAGACGATAAATCATTTAGGAACATTGTTCGAAGTACTTCGCCAATTGGGAGCTTGATGAAATATGCGTGTGCATTCGTGTATCGACTGCTAACAAGGCGAGGCTCGTAACCCACATCGCTTTGGGTGTGAAATGATGTTAATCGATTGGTGCAACTACAGATTTGCGTATATATGTATACACGAATATATATATATAATAAACGTACTCTCTTGATTTCCAAACTGTCATTGCCGCAGTCGAAATTTCGTCAAAAAAAAATAGATATCCGAAGCACAAGTTAAACTTTGGTGAAAAAAGCACAAAACAGTCATAAAACGTATCTCTAAATTTTTACATGTTTTTCGAAACAACCTGACTGGACTGTTTGATTTTTGCAGCCGGAGAAGTGGAAGGGGGGAGGGGGATTGAAAAATTGACACCAGGAGTGACGGATCATAAAATAAAACGGTTCGGAGAAAAAGTGGTTTCTTTTGAAAAGGGGAAAAAGATAGTAATGTTCGGTTTGACCTTGGGTATAACAGACAAGGCCATGCAAAGGTCAATTTCGAGATTTTCTCATTAGTAACTTTATTTTTGATTGTACATTTTTGTATTGGTAAATGTCATTAGATTTTCGATTGTTTTTTATTACTTGGCGTTGAGAAATTGTCGCACCTCTCGATAGCGTACGTCGAGAGCTCTACAGAATATTATGGATAAGTATTTTTCTATTGAGTACTTTTGTAAGTCATGAAACTTGCAAGTTACAATTCCACCGGTATTAACACGACCGGGGAACGCCTTGCGTAATGCTGATATGGACGGTATTGTAACTTTCGAGTCTCATAAATGACAAAAGTACTCGCAAACGTACTCGAAATTGAAAAACGGGTTTAAGGAAGAACACCACTGTGGCAGGTCGAAAAAAGGTACTTTTTCGAATTTTCATTGTCTACTAGATTATTTATTTGGGATTTGAATTGGACTGGGATTGAATTTGATGGTCCAACAGCTGGATGGATAACTTGACAATGGTTCGTCCGAAAAACAAAATCAAAAAAGTTCTAAATCTACATAAATGTAGTTATCGTTGTACGTAGACGTTTTTCCAACAAAAAAATCACAAATAGCGGGTGTTCAAAAAAAGTGTGTAATTTTGGCCAAACTTTTAATTATATTCGGATGCTTAAAAAATACTAATTTAAAAAAACGGCTACATGCATCGATAGTTACAATTACGAGATTTTTTGTTTTTCAACGTTGCAAACCGGACAATTATAATAGCTATAACTATGATTGTGACCAGGTCAAAAAAGTCGTTCCGAGAATGCGTAAATCGTTGCGCCATGTGCTGTTACTGTACTTACGTCTGTAACTCGATCAATTTTCAATATTTTAACTCGAACATTTTTTTCGCATAATCTTGAATATCTATACTTTACGACAAGGCGAAGAAACGATTTTTTCGAACCGTCACACTGGTGTCTCTTACCACCTCACCACTGATGTGCCTTAACTGTAACATATATATTTGTTTAACGTCAAGAAGAGTTGAGTACGCAATGTACTTCATTGTGCCAAAATGTTCCCGCGGACTAACCAAACATATCATCCCATTGATCATTCCTCGCGGAGGGTAAGTGCTCCAAACAGGAACCTATATTATATATATATATATATATATACACACACACACACACACATATATATGAATGTACATATACACACATATATAGTAAACGATAAAGCTTTCTCTGTCTTATTATTGCTCGTTTCTGCTGCCTCCATTATTTACCACAATGACCACTTATCTCTCTCTGTCTCTCTCTCTCTCTCTCTCTTTCTCTTCATAGATTTCCCTCTTTTTCTTCCCGGCACTCTCATCCCGGCAAGCCTCAAGCCTCCACATACACTCTGTTGACTCCTCAAGATGTTTGCACCAGTGGCTCTATGGTAAGAGCAATGGCGGAGCACAGAGTTGCCCCAAACTCACCACGAACTTGCTCAATGGAAAATAAATGCTCTGGGCGGGTACCGGGGCTCTCGTGTGAAAAACGATTTGTCGTCGTTTGAACGTGAATCACGTAGATCGTGTACGAACGCGATTATTTTCTCGGCCAAATTTCACGCACTGTTTCGCATACTATTTCATATCGGCGTATGCGCGAGTGGTGACGACTTCCGCTTCCCTCTCGGGCATCGATGTCAGCCGTGATAATAATAACAATGATAATGATATGCGAGCTCGAAGGAGCGATCGTTTCCGCGGCGAATGATCGCTCGTAGAACGAGATACAAGCTCGTAAATCCCGGCAAATGTTTTACAAACGTAAACCGTGTAGAAGTTGCGGGCGTACGAGGGGATGTGTGCGTCGGGAATTCCAATAACGGCGAGCCGGAACGCCGTTGTCGAGCCCGACAAATTGCACTATAGGAACTGCGGACAGTCTTGTGCCAAAAACACAAAACATACCGGAAATGGAAAATTAGCCGCTGAGTCGGTGCACACGATGCCAAAGGCCAATCGCCGATCGAAATATGCACTCAATGGGAGTTACGATTCCAGTTAGTCCACTAAAAGAGACGAAAACACGGACAGCACTTTTTAGCGTAGAATGTGAATTTTTGACTGAAGGTAGATGGTCGCATACGGAAAATAAGCCCAGTAAAATATTGCCCCTCAACTCTAGGAAATAGGGGTTGAAAAGTTAAAAATGGGCGTATCTCGATAATTAATAGCCCGATGAAAAAACACTTCAAACAAACGTTGTTTGGAATAATGAAATACGTATAAAGTTATCTGATGTCCAATCCCCCATCTTTGAAAATAGCGGCACAAGGACGCAAGAGAATTTTCGAATCGTTCTTGTGCCGTGATTTTCTAAGATACGACGTTGGACGTCGGATAACTTTATACGAATTTTATTATTGCAATCATCTTTTGTTCGAAACATTTATTGATCGGACTATTAATTATTAAGATACGGCGTTTTTTAAGTTTTCAACCCTCATTTCTTAGGGTTAAGATGAGTTGAGGAGCAACATTTTATTGGGGCTATTTTCAGTATGCAACCATCTCCTTCGGTCAAAAATATTCTACGCTAAAAAGTGCTGTGTTTTCGTCTCTTTTAGTGGACTAAGTTACCACGACTGGGACACACTCAAACACATTTACGAACGGAGCAATAATCCACTTTGATGGTGGCCTTCGGTTTTTTTAAATCTCATGTATATGGTGGAGCATTGAAAACTATTAGAGATGCGTTCTTTTTATGGGCAGAGAAATCGTTTTGAAGAGTGATACCACCCCTGAGAGTGAAACATGGTAAGGCCTAATTTTCGAGAAAAAACTTTCTGAATATTCGTAGTCGGCGGAAAATGTCCCATTGGATCGATCCTTTGAACGGTTCAAAAGTCGAAAATATATTTTCTTGAACCTTTGGGCCCTTTTTTTTAATTACCAAAATCGCGAAATTTTCAGCAGCTGAAGCGTCGGTTCCATTTGAGTGACATACATTTATTTGGAGAGTTTTAAGAGGGTTTTTGGTAGACTCAGAGGATGCCGCTTGATTCATGCCGACAAGAGGCGAAGAGTGTGGAAAAATTCGTAAAATTCGATGGTCCAATTTTGAAATTCTGCGAAAAATCGAAAAATCACTGCATCTTCACGAATCCAACGGCATTTTGAAGAGAAAACGATTACGAAAATAATGTGCGGAAAGCAGGGTCGGAAATACAAACCGAAAAATGATCGACGATTCAGTGAAGCCAATTTTTTTTAGCAGAAATAGGAAAAAATCTTGAACGCTTAACATTTTTTTCCATATAAGTCTTTATCGATGTACTTTAACCCCCTGAATACGCGTTCATCATTAATTTTTCCGAAACCCTCCATTTTTATGAAAAAACTCCAACAGTCTGTGAAAACACGTCTTTCGCGTTTATCTGCCGTAATTTTGAGTTTTGACATAAATTGGGTGAAATTTCGAATTGGTGTAAAATTTCTCATGAAATAAACCTTTGGAATGGTTTGATGGAAAATTGACCTTTTTGGCCACTTTTCCGGAATTGGCTAGATCTCATAATTTCAAACAATCGTAGCATCTGTCCGATTTGAACGGGATTTTGAGAAGGATTCCTATTTGAGGAGGATTTTGTTAGACTTCAAGAATGCTACATGTTTTATCCCGATACCTCGATTAGTTTTTTCGAAAAGACCACTTTAAGGATGGCCAAAAAAGTGGCATAGAGGAAATTGCCTCTCGGTATGAAAAAATTCGCCAAACTCGATGATCCAACTTTCAAATTTTGCCAAAAATTCAAAAATCATCGCAACTTCATTAATCAAAAGCCATTTTAAAGCGAAAATGGTTACGAAAAAAATGTACAGACGGTAGAGTCTCAGATCCAAACGAAAAATAGATGATCGAGCATTCAATGAAGCAACTTTTTTCAACCAAGGTCCGAACAAAATTTCCGTTCTCAATATTTTTTCTACAAGTCTCTATCAACGTATTGTTACCGGGCCTCTTTGGAAAGAAGTTGTAAAAAAGACGAAATGTCGAGAGGAAAAAAAGGAAAATGACGGCTACTCTGTATTTCCACGTATCCAGCACTGTCTTGGAAAAATTCAGTATATAAAGAAACGTGGCTATTAATCGAGTGGTAGTGCAGCCGGTGGTCCGTCCCGTGCCGTCGACGACAATAAAATTCTGGAGCAACAATAAACTTGGCGGACTTGGCTCGAATACGCGGGACGAAATTGCACGAGCGTCGGGGTATAAAGGGCGGTGAGGAGGTGAACGGGGTGGTAGCAGGTCGCGAAATTTGCGACATAAGAGTTTACGTGTTTGCCAGTTAGCGGAGCATGCCGCCACGGGTTTTGTGCTAACCCAAATAGATAATAAATGAATCGGGTATTCGGACTGTATCGCGGCGGACGTTCGTATATCTATACGTGACAACCTATGCTAATAACAGCCTTCCGCGTGTAAATAGATAGCCCCGATTCGACGAGGCCCTAATGCATGTTGGGTTCTAGACTTTATGATAAAGATCGTTTTCTCTGTCTCTCTCTCACACACACACACACACACACTTTTTTAGTATTCTTTTCTCTACACCTCATTTTATTTTGCTTTTGGGTTAGGTTTGTAAGCATATTTTTTGCTTACACTTTCATTTTTTATTAGTTTTTCGTCTTCTATTTCGTTGAAATTTGCATAGTTTGTTTTTGTTTAATATTGAATCCGTCGTCTATAGTTTTTCTTATTTTCATTTGATTTTGTATTACATTTAATGCTTATTTTTTAAATTGTATTTATTGTTTTACTTTCGGATTATTAAAATCCTCATTCATGTAATTTCTCTTTATTTTTGGCTTACATCGAATCCTTTTCCTTTAGTTTAGATCTTGTATTATATTGTATTCTTATTTATTTTATTTGTGTTCATTTCGTTTTACTTTTGGCACCTCATTTGACACCTCATTTGACACCTCATTTTGTTTTGCTTTTGGGTTAGGTTTGTAAGCATATTTTATGCTTACACTTTCATTTTTTATTAGTTTTTCGTCTTCTATTTCGTTGAAATTTGCATAGTTTGTTTTTGTTTAATATTGAATCCGTCGTCTATAGTTTTTCTTATTTTCATTTGATTTTGTATTACATTTAATCCTTATTTTTTAAATTGTATTTATTGCTTTACTTTCGGATTATTAAAATCCTCACTCATGTAATTTCTTTTAATTTTTGGTTTACATCGAATCCTTTTCCTTTAGTTTAGATCTTGTATTATATTGTATTCTTATTTATTTTATTTGTGTTTATTTCGTTTTACATGATAGTTTTATTCGTGTTGGTATTTTTTTTGTCCATTCATAATTTTATACTTGCCCGAAAGTTTAACTAGATTGACTTTCAGTCAATCATTCGATCTTCCTCTTTCTCTCTCTCTCTCTCTCTCTCCTGCTCTCTCTGTTTTTTATTCTGGCTGTACAGGCTCTTTTTTTGCATCGCGCTTCTTTTTTACTTCCTTCTATGTTTTTCATTGTATCAAGCACGTGAACTGTGTGCAAGAGGACGTTCCAGTGCTAGAATGCTGATAAATATAATTTAATCTCTCTTCTTCTCTCTCTGATATTTTCCCTAAAATTATTCAGCTTTTCCGAACACTACAGCTTTTAAAAATGCACTGTGCTACGAGCACTATGAAGTTCGAAATAAAATATCTGCAGAAAAAAAGGTCGATTCAAAAAATTAACGGGGCTGAGTTGGAAAAAAAATAATATTAAAAAAAAAATTATTTCCCTGATGGCTACGGTCGATAAATGGCGAGTACTGAGCCCGTACCAAATATATATATATATTCGATTAAAATAGCACGGATATCTTCTATCGAGCTTTCAACGAATCTACACGGAATTGCTTCAAGCTCTCAAATCGTTGAAGTATCCGATGCTCGATTTTTCACATTTCGTTTTTCCCCTCCACAGATTTAATCCGAATTCCATACTATCCTCTCGCGTACAAACTTCTTCCAATTTCCCGTATCTTTGCCTAAGAGTTAAATTTATACGAGAAATTTCGACTTGACATTGCAAATGCATTGTGTCTGATTTTTCTTTTTTTCTGGGGCTCTTTCCTACTCTCTCTCTCTCTCTCTCTCTCGTTCTCTCACCGACTCCCTCACTCGATCCCTATCTCGTTTAATTCCGGAATACGTGTCGGATATATTGTCCATAGCGAACAGCGTTAGGAAATACGCCATTGGTACCCGAAACGGAAAAAAAATTAATTTTTATTAAATCCCTCGGTTCGTTCGATCACGATTAACGCGTGCTCGTAAAAAATAATAACAATTCTTGCATGCGTTTTTTTTGCCAATTTGGTTCTCTCTTTTTCGGATGCCGAGATTTGTTTTGTAACGAAGAAAAATTGGCAATCGCCACCGTTGGGCCGTTTTCCTCTCATTGAAATTCGAGTCGTTGGTCGGCTAAAAATTCGCGGGGGGTCGCTCCCCTCTCATTCCCTTTCTCTCGCTCTCTCCCTCTCTCTATCTCCCGCTTTCTCAGTCATCGAATTACACTCGGGTCGCCGCAGGTCGAACGAAAAATACGCAGCTCCGACCTACAAAACGAATCCAACGCCCCGAGCCTCTCATTGTTTGGAGCGCTGCATACTTATAAATGCCTGGTGCATTTTATTACAGTACATACTCGACGATTCACCCAGCTACTCGAATATGATTTAAAAAAAGGACCCACGTGTACCTAAGTGCCGAGTCCGGGGCGGAACTTCATTCTCCACCGGCTATTTTTGTATTTCGCGAAAAAGAATTATCGAACAGGCATCCTTGTACGTACACGCGGTATATGATACGCACTACATGCTGAGAACAATGCACGTGAACGAAATAATAAATTGATGGAGAGGGCGTATGCGAATAATAAGCAGTATACATATTTTTTCGTCCTGGCGTAAGTAAAGGTCGCACGGTCGGGGCCAATACTCGGATGGGTGATCGCTTGAACGCACACCGTTTGCTTACTTCAAAACTCTCGTGGACGAGACATATTTAAGGACGTTGAGTCCCTATGAAAAATGTTAATGTTAATTGTTCAATAAATAGCTTCTTAATCGTCATGAAATTTTTACACGACCTCCTGAATTCTTCATGTAAAAACATACAAAATTTTCAGAATTCTATCATCACTACTTCAACCTCCTTAAGGGTTGAAATAAAAAATGATAAGAAAATTCTGAAAATTTGGTATGTTTTTGTATGAAGTATTTAATAGGTCGTGTTAAAATTTCGTGATGATTAGGAAGCTCGTTATTAAAAAATTAACATTTTGTTAAGAACAATTTTTAAAAGAAATAAAAAAAAATTTATCAATAAACTTCGTTTTGTTTCCGGTGCTTTCAGTATATTGTAGATATTATAAAATTGAGAGGTCAAAAATAAAACTTATTGCAAAGTTACATCAGTTTCCATAAAACAACATTTAATTTGTGAATGTTAATTGTTCAATAACGAGCTTCCTAATTGTCGTGACATTTTTACACGACCTCTGAAATACTTCATACAAAAACATACCAAATTTTCAGAATTTTATCATCATTTGCGATTTGGGACTCAACATCCTTAAAAAAAATCTGCGAGAACTTCAATCGCAAAGTCGCTTAGAGTTTTTTTGGATTCGGTTTGGGGGCTTTTCGGTTTTTTGGGGTTTGTCGTGAGGCAGCTTTTTTCACGTGCGAGACCTCCGATCGCAATATTCATTTGACCTTATTTGCGTTCATTTTGGGTTTTTTGTTCAGGTTTGTTTGGGTTCGTTTGGGTTTGTCGTGGAGCAGCGACATTTTTCCTAGCAAATTGCAAGACCTTCGAGTGCAATGTCGGTTTAAATTCGTTTGGGTTTGTTTAGAGATTTTTTGTTCAGGTTTGTTTTGGTTTTGTTTGGGTTTGTCGTGGAGCAGCCGTATTTTTTGGGAAAATTTCGAGATCTCTGCTCGCAGGCAATGTCGTTTTGAGTTTGTTTGGGTTTGCTTTGAGTTTTTTGTTTAGGTTTGCTTAGGTTTGTTGTGAAACAGCCATATTTTTTTAGCACATTGCCAGATTTTCTTTCGCACTTTTATTTTGAATTGGTTTGGGTTTGTTTGGGTTTGTTTTAAATTATCCAAGTTTGTCGTGGCCCGGCCGTATTGTATTTATTTGTACCGCGTGACCTCCGATCGCAATATCGTTTCGCGTTTTTTTGGGGTTGTTTGGGTTCAATCGGGACGCCATTTTGAGTTTGTTTGGTTTCATTCGGGTTTCGCGGACCGTATTTTTTGGTTACGAATTGCGAGAACTCCAATCCCAACGTCAGTGTAAGGGTACGCGATTTGTTTTATTTCTTTTTTATCGCTATTGCCACGCACTTAAGTGCACAATGGCGAGTAAGCGAGCTTCGTAATTATGACGGAAAAGCCGCCATCACCTTTGAGTTTGCTTGTGCCGCGCTTGTGCACGTGCCCGCCTTCTTTAACGTTCGCCACGTTCGCGCGCCAGCCGATCCGATGTTTTATTGCACTTTGTAATGGATTAAGTTGTAAAAGTTGCGTCGTTTCGAAGGCTTAATGGGTTCGCATTACACACCGGTGGGTGCTCACGTGCATAAAATTGAGCGTTTTTGCAACGGGATGCGTACGTAACAGGATCAGGTGCAAACGTCAACTTTGCCGGCAACAAAATTGACGATGCCTCAAAGCTCATGCCGTAATTGCGGTAATTGTTTCCGGAACGTGAAGACCTACATTCATTTATCTAGAACATTTTTTATCGCACTCACGTTAACTCGGTATAATTTTTACTGCGATGAAAAAAAAAAACAATTTCTCAAGATCTTCAACTTTATTTTTTACTGTTTGATTCCTTGATGTGATCATTTTTTAATCGTTCATTTAAGTGGTTTTCATATCTTATTTCAACGTGTCTATTTTACTCGTATTTTTCTTTTATTTTAGATCGATTATTTATTTTATTTTAAGGATGTTGAGTCCCAAATCGCAAATGATAATAAAATTTTGAAAATTTGGTATGTTTTTATATGATGTATTTCAGAGGTCGTGTAAAAATTTCACGACAATTAGGAAGCTCGTTATTGAACAATTAACATTCACAAATTAAATGTTGTTTTATGGAAACTGATGTAACTTTGCAATAAGTTTTTTTTTTGACCTCTCAATTTTATAATATCTACAATATACTGAAAGCAACGGAAACAAAACGAAGTTTATTGATAAATTTTTTTTTAATTCTTTTAAAAATTGTTCTTAACAAAATGTTAATTTTTTAATAACGTGCTTCCTAATCGTCGTGAAATTTTAACACGACCTCTTAAATACTTCATACAAAAACATACCAAATTTTCAGAATTTTCTTATCATTTTTTATTTCAACCCTTAAAGAGGTTGAAGTAATGATGATAGCATTCTGAAAATTTGATATGTTTTTACATGAAGTATTCAGGAGGTCGTGTAAAAATTGCATGACGATTAAGAAGCTATTTATTGAACAATTAACATTAACATGTTTCATAGGGACTCAACATCCTTAAATAGATTTTGTATTGTATGGAGGTCTCAATTTATTCCTCAGTTCGAACGTATACCGTTGCCGGTTTTTACGTATAACCCTTTCGAATTGAAGCCACTGATACATTTCATTTCTCATTATGAACTTCATTTACTTTCTCATTGCTTTTTTCATTTATTTTCTACTCCGTTTATTTTTATACGTTATTTGAATTATTCGCGAATGAGATTCTTTTTTTTACGTTTACGTATATTTAATTTTTTATTTGATTTTTCGTAATTATCTTCGTAGGCGATTATTGTTTCTTTTTTGTTCTATTTGATTAACGACCATTGATTTTACATCTTTCCTTTACTTTTACTATTTTTCATAGTATTTATTCTTTTATTTTTAGTTTACTTTACTTTATTTTTTATCATTCACTTAATTTATATCTCATTGTTTTTTTAAATTGTTTGCTCCTTTCTCACATTTTATTTGAATTATTCGCGAATATGATTTTCAATTTCAGCTTTACGCATAGTAGATTCTTCGCTAGATTGGAAAAATCATTTTCGAATTCCAATGTTTTTACATAATTTTTTGATTGAAGCCAGACCCAAATGCTCTACGGGCAAGTCGACAAAATTAAAGCTGAAAAATAACAAACTCGACACTATCTCCGAAAAATGTACTCGTGCAGGACTGAAGCAAAATGAATTGCCCGGTTGCATATTTGCAACTCGAAAATTCGCCAAATCAATAATCCGTGATGCGGAAATTTCGCGTTACAAATACAAAGCCATCCTGCATAAATTTTCGTCAGCGGTTTTGATGGCATCCACCATGGTCGTCCTTCCATATAGAGTCAAGAATAACATTGATATTCCCAAAATAATTGCATCGCTATAAACGCTTGAAAGATTGCGTACGTGATAATTCTCCCTTTTCCTCGTTCTCTTCCAAGTTAAACAATGTCGTAATTTTTTTTTAATTGGGAAATAACCGAATTGATTCGATGCGCGTGGAACATCCATATCTGTTGTTTTATCACAGTGGGTCGGTCTGCCGATATCGTAGCGTGGCCTACATTCGAATCAGGCATTTTATTGTCCACGTCGTTTCAAACTCGCCTCCAGCCGTCGCCACATGAAACGTCGTATTTTTTTTATTAAACGGAATCACTTGAAGCAATTAACAAAGTGGTACTTTGTTGTGTTCCGCCATACGTACAAAATATCCCCGATTTACGTCAGAGACTTATCGTGATTACATTTTCGTTGTACTTTCCATAAAAATGGAAAATATTTATATGCATTTTTGCTGTATCGGATACCTAAAAACGTGCAATATTAATGCTTGAAATAATCGGAACATTAATGTACATAAAAACCTAAATCATTAAAACCCATTACCTTTCAATGAATATAACTTCATGTATTAATTCAATTGTTAGATCGTTTGAAATAGAATTCAAAAAATAAAAATAATAAATTGTTAAAAAAATCATAAATTAAAATCAAGTTTATGAATACCTAAATTCATTTACAAATATGTATAACTATAAGATTTTATTTTTAGGTATAAATATAAGAAGTTAGTATAAAATGGAATATAATCAAAAATATAAAATAGAATATAGAATAATAGAAATAGAACGTAATAATGTATAAGAGAAAGACACACTGGATAAATTATTTATTCTTCATACAGTGATGCTGATCCTTACACATCTGATTTGCTAATTTAGTATACTGCGCAACGCACTTACAAGTTTTTTATCATAAATTTTCTCTATTCCATTAAATGTATATCCTGTGTCTATATAATAACAGATTAAAATTCGTCAGACAACTCATTACCGTTGTACATACTTCTGATGAATAAATGGAGATACAGGAATGCGTCCGAGTGTACATATGTACATATATATATATATAAAACAAATATATATATCGATATATTTTTATAATCGCGATATTGCATCCTAACGCTCGCGCACCTGTTTCCAATAAAGTTTAATTTGCATTTGAATGCGAGACATGGTCAGGAATGCATCTTCTGCTTACGTTAAATAGCCAAGAAAGATAAAGAAATAGCGATCTCACTGTCCTCTAAGTCGCTTAGCCTTTATCTCACGTTCTCTCTCTCTCTCTCTCCCTCACTCTCTCGCACTTACTGACTCTCCGTTTCTCCATCCTTCTGCCCCGCCCTCTCCTTCTAGTCCTTTGAAAATTTAACGAGTTTAAGAGAGAAACTCCGAGCAACGGTATATCCACGACCGTTCTTTTTACCACTCGCTCTCAACTTCTCCTTGCAATTTGTTATTTGCCTTTTCGCAACTTCGCACAGCGACGCAATTGCAATCCCCGCGAATGATGTATTCAGAAGGTTGAGAGTCCGTGTAAATAGTGACGAATTAAAAGGCATCGGTATGCGGCGAATATAACTTTTGCTGGCTCTACGATCCACGATGTCGCAAATGGCTTTCTACATTTCCTTCTCCAAAGGAACGTTCGATATAGGTTTCATTAAATGGTTTTCATTTGATTTATTCAACGAATTATTAAAGGTTGGTATGAGTGACGTTACAGACATGAGCTTTGAGGCACTTGAGTCTTTGGAAAATTCGTGGTTCGAGGGACAGTGGTTGAGGCCAATTTTCATGCACCAGTCCAATCGAGTTCTCAATGCAGAAACATTAATTCTCCACAATTCATTTTTTAGGGGGCTGCAGGAACCTATTTTTGTCTTTGAACTGTAGGGGCGATTATACGATATAAAAGATGCAGTTATTTAAAACCGTTTTTAAATAAAATATTTAAAACTTCTCAAGGAGAATTAACCCTCTTTTAATTAAAAAAACATGAACAAACAGTTTACATAAATTGCCTTCTACTGCCTGAATGCAAAACTACTCTTCCGCTAAAGGGAGGATAATAAGGACAATAAGGAAAGGCAATGAAGTTATTAAGACGACGGATTCTTGGGGAATATGAAACGAGCGGATAATCCCTAAGGCTTCTTGATGAGACAAGCCACTGTTGAATTTTTTTGATCGCCCTCTACCTATATAACTGTCGAGCGAATGAGTGGTTTACGTCGCCGAGATCACCGGATGATAATCAACTCTGATCCAACTTCCTATTTCAAAAGGAAGCGGCACTGAGAAGACCACATTGACGTATCACGTTCTCGTTTGCAGAATTTCTCATTTTTCTCAAATACAATCTTTCGTACACGCTTTTATTGCAAAATGATATATATACAGTGGGTAAAAGAGTAATTGTACATCTCACACGAAACTTTTGTTAATTTTTGTAGACACCATGTATGTTTGGGATAAGCTATCGAACACAGAAACTCAATGGAACATTTAATTTTTTTTCGTAGGATAATTTGGAAAAGACGACGTGCACAAATACTTTTTTACCCCCGATGTAATTTTTGTCTAAACATTTTTTAGTGTCATCAATAGTTTCGAACATCTTCGACGGGGTCGATTTGCATAATACACCCCACTTATATATATACAGGGTGATTTTTATAAGGTGGCCATGTGTTTTTTAAGGGTTTCGCGCGGTGATTTTGCGACTGAAAAAAATATGATTATTAATGGTTTTTCACGCTTTCTTTGAAAAAAAAATATCGCATTTTTGTCATGAATAGCATTTGCCAGAGAAAATAGCCTATTCTAGGAAAGAATAAAAAATCCATTTCGCGTATAGGAGAATGAAGTTTACAAAATTTCGAATACGGAAGACTCCCAAAAAACTTTACATGTGCTACCCGTCATGGAGAAAAAAATTATCAAACGTACAATTTAATGTGGATAGATAGAATTTAATGAGTGAAACAAATGAGCTAAGTCAGGCACGATAGCGCTATAGGAAGTGCTAGTCTGCTGACGTCACAGCTGCAACTTCCGAATGATCGGCTGTCACAGGAAGTTGGTTCAGAGTCCTATGATATGCGGTCGAACCGAGGGATCTGAATGTGTCCCTATCGGAGAACTTGATTCAAAATAATGCCATTTTAAAAAATGGTCGAGGATTCCATGCACTGCATATACGATTCTCAATCACTTGCGATTCGCTAACAACTTTTAGAATAAGTGATTTTAGCAATACATTTTAAAGTAATTTGACGTGAAATTATAAATTTTTACCAAATACTACGAGTTTTTTTGTTTGTTTAATGTTGCATTAATCATCTTCACATGTTGTAGTTACAGAATTTTAAAATATTTTATGAAACAGTATAAAATAAAAATGCTCGTAGAATTTGGAAAAAAATAATAATTTCACGCGAAATTACTGTAAAATGATTGATGGAATTATTTATTGCGAAAGTTGTTAGAGAATCGCAAATGATGAGAAATATTATTTGCGGACCATGAAATCCGCAAACATTTTCGAAATTAACATTATTGTCGATAAATTCGCAATCTCTCGATCAAGTTCAATCGGTTATCATAAAACTCAATCCGTGAAGGTATTTCAGGCACCACAATCCCGTGAAACTGGATCGTTTGCGTTTTTGCACTGCCAAACCAACAATTGTCGATGGAAAAAAATCTGAAAAAACCATGGTTGATCTATAGACCGTACTTCTGCAGGGAAAATAGGGTTGCTTTCTTCCTTATTTTTGATTTTTTTTCCATAAATATTAAGTGAAAAAAATGATCTTGGGCTGGACGAAAACGACCCAGGTTTGCGAATTGCGGGTTAACATTTTCTACGCAATCGGTCAGATTGAGTCGAGAAGTCTGACGATCTTGCGACAACGACGGAAGGAGCATTATTTATTTAACAAAGATAAAATCGGTGCTCCCACCGGTTCTCGGAGCACAAAGTGACACAAAATGTCCTGAAAATCACAAAATGTCATGAAAATCACAAAGTGTCATGAAAATCACAAAATGTCATGAAAATCTCAAAATGTCATGAAAATCACAAAGTGTCATGAAAATCACAAAATATCACGAAAATCTCAACAGACAACAAACGGCTCGACAGAAGTCGGCCGACATATTCACCTTCAAAGTCGAACTAGCAAAGAATGACGTACACTGCGACTTCTATTATCGGAACCTTTGCAGATGCAACATCCCCTACCATGTGCCGAATATCGATCGCTGTCGCGCGTGGTGGGAGGAGCACCAGGCCTTAATGTGAGGCTCGATGCATGCTAGACAATGAGAGGAGAGCATTTTTACCTTCAATTTCGTTTTTTCTTTTGCTAAAAAACATTGAACACGGATACTCGCCTTGCAAATCGACAATATCATTGAATAATTTTCGTTATTATTTAATACTTGAAAAAAGAAAAAGCTTGCGCATAAACAATTCCTATACCATTGTTTACTCAGCGTCGGACTTTGAACACGAATATCATGGCCAATTTTCGTCGCACGTTTAAAAAAAAATATTTTGCTCGCAATGACACACCCTATACGCTCCCCAAGGGAATCCTAATAGTGTGAAATACTATATATATATATATATATATATATATATATATATATATATATATACCCAAACAAACACATGTATGTATGTATATATGTATATCACTTTACTCCGAGATGGTGCGTGGTTGGATTTTTGCGCGAGTGATTCGTCGAGGGACAAAGGAACGTGGGCGAAGAGCTACAACCCCCCGCGATGAATTACCGCTGCTCTTAGCCTGGAACGCGTACGCCAGCATTTAATGCGGCTTCGCAGCCGGTAGCTCGAGAGCCCTCCTCCAGTCCTTATAGCCGCGCGACTTCCGTCCAATTCTCTTTAACCTTCGTAGCCCGGAAATACAATGTCCGAGTAGTACCTACGCAATGCCATAAGCGGGTAATCAGGCCGATCGACACGTATATATACATATATATATATGGGGTATTTCAGCTCCACTCAGGCAACTATTTCCCTCACCATCGTTGGTTAAGATTTCTATAGTAAGAAACCTCACTTCTGGTGTAGAAAAAAATCGAATTTTTTCAAATATTTTATCCCTTCGGCCTACTACGACTGTAAAAAATCTAAAACCCACTTGGACAATGCTTCAAATTTTGAAAAAATTTTGTTAAGTCTAAGACCGGTTTAATGCATTTTTCACCAAAGTTCAACTTTTGCTTCCGATATTGACTATTTTTTTGGTGAAATTCCGATTTTGGGGATGACAGTGCGACAGATTGGAAGTCAGAAGAGTACTTTTTTGGTCTACCTGGCATTTTACATCTACCTGGCATTTTAATTTATTAATAGAACGTTTTATTCGTTTGAAAAGTACGAATATTTTTATTGTAATGTGAGGTACAAACACGGAGGTTATGTGTGGAACACAATATTCGATAAATAACCGTCTCATCCCTGTTTACAAACGTTCTCTCTTATGACAAAATGTTCAATAACATTTTGGCATAATTGCGGACTAATTTCATTATTGGTCCAATTGGATGTGCATGCGAGATATCACGATTGGCGGACTTTTCGAACTATCTCTGCAAAATTGTCACCATTTGTGTGGTGGTTTTTCACAATTTCTACTTCTATGCGTTGATCGATCGTGTAATTCCCCATGACCAAACCTCAACACTTCCTCATGCCAGTTGTCAATGATAACTACTCTATGTTAACCACAAAAAAAATGGTGCGCAATTTAAAATGTCAGGCCATTTCAAGGCACCCTTTACATCCCACCTGAATTGAATTTCATTTGAAACCACATATTTTCAGTTATTTTTTTACTCGCAAAACGGAAAACGTACTCTCCTTACTTCCAAACTGTTGAACAAACATCCCCGAAGTTGGAATTTCACAAATGAATAGCAAACATCAGAACCGCAAGTTGAGCTTTTGCAAAAAATGCACAAAACAACTCTAAAAAGTATCTGAATTTTTTCAGAATTTTAAGGTCGGCTCGAGTGGATTTTTCTATTTTCAGCAGCCGTCGAAGAGGAGAGAGAGGAGGATAACTGTTTTTTGACACCAGGGGTGAGGTTTTTCACTATGGAAATCTATAATCAACGATATGGTGTAAGAAATATTTGTCTGAGTTGAGCTGGAATATCCTCCATACATACGGAGTGTGCCAAGTTCTCAGTGGTTCGCAAAAAATAACCGATAATAATGCAATTCCGCGATGAAAGATTCGCTTACCACATGGATTTGCCGTTCCGCTCGGGAGGGGTGATATTGAAACGTTCGCACCATAAGTATACGAAAATCTCCCGAGTCGAAATTTAGACCCTCCTTTAAACCTCCTTTCGATCCCAATTTGTCATTCAATGGAGGTTCAAGAGTTTCAAATGGAAATCTCAAAAAAATGTATATCAGAACCTACTGAACCTCCAAAAGTGGCAGAAATTGGACTTTTTCACTCAAAGGAGGTTTAGTAGGTTCATCTGAACCTCCTTTAAACCCTAGTGAGCCTGATTTAATACTTACGCAAACCTACAGACCCTCTTTTGAACCGCCTTCCGCCCTACTAACTCTCCTTTGACTCCTTTCACCGGTGGCTCGCAGAGCCTCCTAGCCCTCCTTTGAACCTCTTCTGACCCTACTAACCCTCCTTTAGCCCTACTTCAATATGCTGCCCTCCGCTCCCCCCCTTCTCGCCCATCCGCAGTTCACCGATATTCCAAAGAAGGGATAATTATAATTAAAAAATATTTTCAGATAAACTATATATCATTTATTTATAATAATGAAATAAACTTGAAAACACACAAACAAATGTAGTACCAGCGTACTTTACTGGACTACTAACGTATACTATATTTGTACTATACTATAGTGCAAATATAGAAATATGGTAAACTTGAATAACACACAAACAAATTCATGGAACTTGAGTAGGTTTAATATAACGTTTTTTTAAGTTACACGGAATAATTTATAGTTGTGACAATGTATGTATATGTTTCGAATTAATAAATCAATCTTATAATAAATAATCAAACATCATATTTTTAATTCACACATATAATTTATTTTTCAGATATAGCTTGATGCTACAGAACCTCCTTTGGATCCAATCTTTCATTTTCCTTCTGCTTTGGATTCAAAGGAGGTTCTGTAGGGTACAGATAGGACTTTAGGCCAAAACGAGGTTGTGTAGGTTCACGCAAGCCGAGCCCATAGGCCTAAAGGAGGCTCAGGAGGTTGAATAGAAGGTTCAGCAGGGCTAAAGGAGGGTCGCCAACGTCGCAAATTTCTCCATATAGGTTCAAGGGGAGTCAAAGGAGGGCGGCGGTCTGTGCGTTACAAAGGGAATAGGTTCTCGAGCATTCAAAGGAGGGTCTAAATTTCGACTCGGGCTCTCATCGACTACGACCCTACGGGGTAGAAATCTTGCGTCTTTTTATCCCTTGTCCCAAGGGAGACATCAAACTGGACGCTGCGCGAAAGCTACTTCCGTCAGGACACTCGGGTGAACTGACGGAGCCAAGGTCTCGAAATTACAGGTTTTTTGAGTTTGTATGCGAAACAATTTCCACGAGCGGGTAGAGAACAAGAAATAAGTAGGTAACGAAGGCTACTGTGGGAAGCTCTTCGGTGGAAGGAAAAACATCCCTGACGCAGTCAAGGAGCTCGGCGAAATCTGACGTAATGGCCCCGAAGGGCTTTCAGAATGATTTTCACGCTAATCGACTATCCGTTCATTCGATCGCTGTCGGGACAAAAAAGAAGCGTTTGGAAACTTCGTGGTAGTAAAAAAAAGTATCTATTTATATATATTTAAGTATATATGTATGTAGGGTCTAATAAAATGGTATGCAAGTTTTTTTATGTTTATATATTCTTATTTTTTACAATATATATTATATATTGGTATAATAGTATTACTATTATATATTATATACATTTTATTTTGAAAGGATATTTCAAACCCGCTATTTCTCTGGGACAGTGACTATGTAGGGAAAAGGTTACATTTTTCGAACTAATTAAAAGTTTGCGAGTCGATTGCAAATATAAATATATATATATATATATATATATTAAATCATCTAAGTAGATTCCTGAACGAAGTACTAAAAAACCCACCATTTTTTCGTATTTACCCTTAAGCTTTATACATCCATGTAGGATGTCATGATCGAGGATAGCACACGAAGAAATGTGTGTTGAAGCACGTACTGCTTGCCGAAAATAAAATCCGTCGATTGTAGCAAGATGTATATATATATATATATATATATATATATATATATATATATATATGCGTGTGTGTGTACGAATGTATATGCCAATAATATACCAAAGTGTGCATTTCTTCCACTGTTTTGCGCACGACCCAGAAACTCGCTGGACCATCAAATTTGGCGTACCGAAGAAAAACTTCTAGTACTCTCTGTACAGATATGACGCAGAAAAAAGAACGAGCTCGCAATTCCTCTTGGTGACAGTTTGGTCTAGGCATTTACGTGCTCGACATGAATCGGAAGTGGAGATCGAGAAGCACAGCAGGGGAAATAACGATTGCGAGGAGCCATCAGAAATATTCGAACCCATCACTTGGATCACTTCCAATATATGCGTTCCTCGAATTATGGAATTTCGAAGCAAAAAGACGGAATATCACGACGTTAAATGCATTTTTTTCAGAACCTGTCCCACGAAAAAATTAATTAAAATTTCCGCAGTTGACATATATATGATATTGAAGGGAGAAAAATGGATCGCGGCAATGCATTGACCTACGAGGCACCTTTTTCTGCGTCTAAATATAGCTTAAGGGACCCATCGAGAAATAATTTCCCTCGACGCACCGCGTTGATCGCTATCCCTGATATCGCATCAAGACGATTTCTCCCACGTAGTTCATTCGCCAAAGAGCCCTCTGCTCTCTTCTTCCTTCGGTTTATTTTCCCGGGAAGGGAATCCTTATTACTTATAAGACGATCGGGAGAGAGAGAGAGAGAGAGAGAGAGAGAGAGAGAGAGAGAGAGACTCGAAAGGGACTTTGCGGAATGGCTCGAGAAAAAAGATTCGCAACAATGAAGCGCTTCCGATAATAGTACTCGCGAGAGAAAAAATGATCATCGGGAGAGAAGGGCGTGGGGCGGGGGTCCCAACAATAGCTCGATGTCATTGAATCGACTGAGGGCCGAAGGTATTTCTGTATAAACGCGAATGGAAGGCAAAGAGAGAGAGAAAGAGAGAGAGAGAAAGAGAGAGAGAGAGAGAGAGAGAGAGAGAGAGAGAGAGAGAGGGAGGGATTAGACAGCTTGGAAAGGAAATTATTTGAAAAAAAAAGTACACCCGGTTGCACGATACTGTGTATCCTCCTGCGTACTTCTTCCTCCCACGATTGCAGTATATTTTCACCTCTGTGTACGAGTTTCCACGAATCACAGGAAACATCTCGTAAATTGCGTAAACTTGCCTTTTCTGGGATTCGAAAAATCGATCTTTTACGCTACTTTATTTTATTGACTGTGAAATGATCCGTGATGGGGCAGAAAAAACGCTTTTCAAGTTAACAAGGTTGTCCGAGCTACCACACAGCTTGGACCCCAAAAAACGTATCGACTTTCATATTTTTTTGTGATGAAAATATTGGGACGACGCGGTAGGGATTTCACACACACACCCTTGATAATCTTGCTGGGTTTGAATTTTTTATTGAAAAATATTCATAGACAATATTCATATGACAATATTCATATTAAATAAATATGAATATTCATATTTAATAAATAAATATTCATATGACAATGAAATTATTATTTTCTGAGCAAAGTGCCGCCCTTGCTGCATAACCAATTGGTGTAGGTGGTTCCAGCAATTGGGGTGATCTGAAATGAAAAATAAAAAAATCAGTTTTAGTACGATGATCAAACTTTCGTATGGCCGGTATTTCTTTGGATATTTGAAAATTACACAAATGGCAAGCTGTGGAAAGAACAGTTTGATCTTCGACCAATAAATTCAACTTTAATATTAATTTTAATATTAATATATAATATTAACGAATGGATAAACATAGGGAAAAAATAATCCGATCATATGAGAGAAAATGTTATAAACTATGCTCTGTCCGACTTCAAAGTGAATCGGACCAATAGATTTTGAGACACGAATTACAACGTTTTATAAAACATAGTGTTCGAGAAAAACGTAAAAGAAAAGAGGGTAAATCGCAGCGGGGTGGTTCGCCGTAGCTCAGTGGGCGATCAGACCCTTCACAATAAACATCATAACTCGCTCAACTTCTTGAATTTTCACAATTTGCTGTTGCAAATTAAAGTTAAGAACCTAGCTATAAAACTATTAACTAAAATAAATGCAATTTTTTACATTTCAAGCTTATGCAGATCACAAGGTTATTTAAAAAAATGTCCATGTAAAATATTGATCAATTTCAATTTTTCCTCAACGTATTCGTATTCAATATCCTGCTCCATACATATATGTGTATCAGCAAAAAATTGTTCAATATATATATATTTATATAATTTCTTAGTTTTTACTTATTCAATATGCTACACAACACATTAATACATATATTAAATTTATCAACTTTTCGTAATAAGTTATATAATGATCAATGTTTCAACAATACTATCCTCAACATTTTTCATCAATCCTAAACTTCTAACCATATTTAGTCAAACAATATTTATCATTACTTCAAAATATAGTAAATTAATTTTCAATTTCCTCTAAAGAACTTAATTTTTAATTGAAGAAAAAGTTAAAATAGTTGAAAATTGGTATTCTCTCGTTCTGTTCCAGGCAAGGCTGTGCCATTCGTCGAGCTCACGGTAGCGCACGCCTCGGTCGTTACCATATTGGCGATCAGTTTCGAGCGTTACTACGCCATTTGCGAGCCTCTGAGAGCCGGGTGAGTCATTTTTCTTTTCCTCCCTATCCGCGGTCGTCATCGTGTTATTCCTTCTCGACTGACATTGATTGGATATTTTCTCTGCCTCGTGTCCGTCCTTCGCGTCCACATGCATTTTCTTTTCTTCTCATCGATTAATATCGAAAAATCGCGGACTATTCGAATAAAAGTTTTAGCGATCATAGATCCTAATTAAAATTTACACTCGAATGTTTCAGCTACGTGTGCACTAAAGCGAGGGCCACTTTTATCTGTCTTGCCGCCTGGATCGGAGCCGCAATCTGCACCAGGTGAGACAATCACGAAATTCTCCAATTTCGTCCGCTCCGAACGAAATTGACCCCAATTACGCAGCTCTCTTGATCACGCTACTTTTTTTCCTCTTTTTCACACCCGTTTGTAATTTTTTTTTTATTGCATTTTTTCCTCTCCTTGTCTTCTTCTCCCTGGCTGTCGGCTTGTTGAATGAATTCTAAAATCACAATATCACTCTAAAAAATGTTAACACCGGACCGTTCCAAAAAAAGCACGAACCGGATTGCTCCAATTCCTGTAGCATAATTTTTTTCTCGTATTTCGAGAAGAAAAAAATTGGTGAAAAAATCGAAAATCGAACGCCCTCTCACTGTGGGTGGGCAATCAATCATCGATAGAGAGTGCAACCAGCAACTTTACCTCTCACGTATATGGGAGTTTGAATAATTCGGTTTTTCTTGACGTACGACACGGGACTTGTGGTGCGAGGGAAGATATTTGACAATGATAAAGTGGCTCGATTAAAAGAGACAATATAATAATAATTATTATTTTTTTATTCTTTATTTTTTTTAATGGTAGACTTTAGTAGGTATATATAATGGTAGGTGAATATTTCCCAGCGCAAGCTGAGGAAGAGTGTTGCCCGGAGTAATAAAGTCTACCAAAAAAAAGCCCGAATATTAATTATAGTAATAATAATTCGTAAATGAAAAAAGGAATAACAAATATTCATGGTAGTAACAGGAAATAATAAATGATACTGATAATACTTAATATTAATAATAAGTAACAATAATAATAGTCAGGAATAAAAATTGAATAGTTATGACAACAATAATGTTAAAAATCGACAAATCAATATAATAGCTAAATATGCCAAAGTCTATACTTCAGAAGATTACAGAGAGATATGATATATACCATAAAACTGTTATATATGCTATATATGAAAAATCGAAGCAAAGTGAATTTAAAAATCCCATGTATCGAGTACATTTCAACGAGAAGTGAAATGGCAAAATACCTTTTTTTTAGTCAACGTTTTCAGGCTGATTTCAAGGGCAACTTTTCTAAAAATGCTCAACTCCATTTTTTATAGAGGCATCTTATTCCACTTTAAAAAACCGGTAACTTTTTTTTCCAATAGATTTTACTTCTTGGGCACTATGTTGTTTTTATTACAAATGATGTTTAGAACGATAGCCGAACACATTTAAACGTTAATTAATACGGCAAATCAATAACTGATAAACTAATAAACGAGTCTCTACGGACACTGTGAATATTAAACGAAAGAGTTTAAAAGACCGCAGTTGATGGCCAAATAAAAAAGAAATCGGGTAAAACTAACCTTTTTTGCACGTAGCAAGATGCCACTATAACAAAAACACAAGTCTCCATTTTTTAAAGTTAACCTTGAAATCACCGTGAAAACGTCCACTCTATTCAATCTATTCGACATGTGTCAGGCTTTTTCGACTCACTAAGCAATGTATGAATGGGACTGTTAGGAATATATTCGGTGTATCGTTCGCTCGTAAATGGATTAAGAGTAATAACACTGGACGGAAACTGCGATTTATGTGATTGGGAAATTCTCGCGGGGACTTAAGTTGCACCGGCAATTCGCAATTGGATCATCCGCGTGTACGCCCGCTTTGCTACATTTGATTGATCGCGCGCGGGCGAAATTCCTCGTCGATTCTACCGCACCCACGTCAAGCGGCGAAAGCGGATGCACTCGCGATATACCCGAAACATCGATGATCTGTTTAATTGATCGTTCGTCCGCAATAATCGAACGCGATTGGGTCAACGAGTGTGGAATGCGAATGCGGAAACTGCGAAAAATAAATTATTCAAATGTACTCTATACCCCCTAATTAATGCTACCATTTATGCGACTGTGTATATACATATATATATATATATATATATATATATATATATGTATACAGGGTGGATCAATAACTATTAGCACCATGAATATCTTCGTAACTATAAGGTTCACAGAAATATTTGCTGGAATGAAATTGCACAGTACAAAAGAGGCCATCCGATAGCGATAATAATTTTTTCGCAGGTGGAGGTACTTCGGACATTTGAAGGTCAACTCCATTTTTTAAAATGGATCGGTATGTTTTTTTCTGTATCATGAAAGCGGACCTTAAAACGAGTTCAACGACCTATAACATAAGGTCATTGAAGATCATAGTAAGGTCAGAAAGGCGATAACACTTGCAGTTGCGGTAGTAAATAAAATTACTACGTTTATAGTAAATGTTCCAAATGACGACCATCAATATCAATGCGTACGTTATTGCTTACGTTTAGACATTCCTTAGACAGGTCGTCTAAGGAAGTAATGTGAGAATTTCGAGACATACTTGCGAGCACACCGATTTCCATTTCTTCATTCGTACGCGTTTCCGGCGTACACTACTACGGACACTTAAACTACCGGTTTGCCTAAGTTTATCACATACATTTTTAAAAGTTTGACGCGAAGGCTGAGACCGATGTGGATATCGTTCACCATACAAGGTTTTTGCCCTTACAGAATTTTTGTGTGTGTGTGTGTGTGTCTTTGGGTTTTCGTGTGTCTGTATGTGTGTGTGTGCGTGCGTGCGTGCGTGCGTGGTTGCGTGCGCGAGGTGTGAAAATGTATATGCATTAGTATATATGTATATGTATATACGTGTAGGTGTACGTGCTCTTGACCAACTTCTATCAGGGCTTGGCGATAACTCACGAACAGCATCACCAAATAATATTATTGTTATTTGCTTGTTACAAACGAATTTTGATTTCTACGTACAAAATTACCCGTATTTCGATGTTACGTATTAATTATTGAATATTGACGCGAATTTCTCATGATTGAGAAATCTATGCTTACTTAAATGAATATACATATGAAATGTCAACAGTCCCTTCAACGAAATATGTACATCAAAGTGAGCTTACTGCGTTTATGGAATGTACGCCTTTTAGTGTGGAATGATTTATTACTATTAATGAAGTGAAATGATATGGCAATAAACAAATAATGAAAAATATTATCGTCATCAAAAACAGAACACCTGAATTTCTCTGTTGGATTTAAAAATACGAAATATGTACCTATCGGAATTTGAATGGGTCCGACGGCCGCACATGGCTATTATAATATTATTTTTTCTTCATTTTCTCAGATTTATCAATGTCATCAAAGTTTTTAAAATGAAGAATTCCACCATGTAACATAGTATGACCTTCAAATGACCTTCAACCCAGAAATATTGAATGAATACTGTCGACTTTTTCCACACTAACATGAAAATCATGATGATCGTTTCTTCCTTTGAAATTGTGAAACGTTCACCGCTTAACTGATAGATTAGGAACTTTAGAAACATCAGAAATCTGACAGCAAGCAGGTATTCAAAATAATAGATAGCTGATAAACACGATTTGTACAAAGGAATAGATAAATGTGTTTCCCAATTCTTCTGTAATCTTCGAACCTGTTACTCTGTTGTGTTATTGTGATACATTTGAATGCAAACCAGCTCAAAGGAAATATTTAGCGTAACAGAAATAAAGGAAAAACTCTCACACGTAGAATTATTATTTATTCAATATTTCTGCGTTGAAGGTCATTTGGAGGTCATACTATGTTACATGGTTGAATTCGTTTCGATGCCGGCTATAATGTGCATGAGGTAAAAATATGCCACTCCATCCTTTAAAAATTTGGTGACGATGAAAAAACCGAAAAAAATGAAATAAAGAAAAATATGTAATGATAGCCACGTGCGTCCTTCCAAACCATTGAAATTCCAATATGTACATACTTCGTATTTTCAAAACCAACAGAGATATTCAGGTGTTCTGTTTCTCGTGACTCACCCTGTATACATTTATATGGGATATTCCATGCCATTTCAGCTATCCCGTGCCCCCGACCGCTGTTGGGTTTCCTGATTTTGTTTTGTAAACATTTTTTGCCAAAGAATTTTTTTTTCGGAATCACTCTTTTATTTTTAAATGCAGTACGAATGAAAAATAAACCGTTTCTGGCCTGCCAAAGCCGAATTGGAAATCGCAAACTCATTGATAGCATTATTAGACAATAAAATGATAAAAATCGTTAAAAAAAATATGATTAATTCCAACAAAAATAAAAGGGAAAATAGGCCCATGATGAGACTAGTCTCAAAAATCACAGAATGGGCCACTCTAAATTAGAGAATTTTTTAAAAAGTCAAACAGGCAATTATCTTTAAAAAAATAGTTTTCACCTTGGAGGCCAAAAACGTTGATGAGTGATAATTTTTTCGAATTTTTTATCGAAAGTATGCTTTAAAATGAGAAAAAATCGTAAACTGCCATTTGTCGATGTGTCAATTAGTTCAGTAGTTATCAGCGTTTAAACGTTTCGAAAACTTCTGAAATCGACTTTTTTCGAAAATTATAACTCTCAAAAGAGAAGAGATAAAAATCTGAATATTGGTGTGGATATTCCTTCCATGGGGTACAACTTTTCAAAAAAAATCAGGAAAACCAAAAATGGTCGAGATCACTGGCTGGCTGAAATGACGTGGCATATCCCATCCTTATAAATTATGTATATGTACCTAATTATTCGTAATAACGACTAGCGTGAATAAATTTTTCGTCTATTTCTTTTCTCTTATCCTTTATTCATGATATTTATATTTTTTTCATCGTTTTATTTATTATCACTAATATACCGACACTGGGAGATTGGCGGTTGTGGTTCAACTCTGGAGGTACTTGAGGTTAGGCAGCGTCGTGCGCGGTCAATACTCGGAGCGATGACCGATTAGCCGTGCGACGGCTGGCACATCAACCAGCGAGCGGGGAAGGTCAATACTTCCGATACCTTGGTTTAAATACTTGAGTTAAAGTCTGTCCACCAAAGAATCGGAAGAATATAGGGCCGTCCATTCCGGCACGGGTTTTCCACAGTATCCCCGTGCCCCCGGCAAATGCAGTATACTGTAGCTTAAGATATCAAGGGTTGAATTGGGAAGGGTTATACGTAAAAACGCGCGAGGGAATTAATTGGAACTCACAAGGAACATCCCTTAGGTGTCCGCCTCCGATTTTGTTGAAACTCATATATGTGATAGAGCATCAAAAATTTTGAGACACGTATTTTTTTTTATCGGCGGAAAAACGGTTTTGAGGGGTGAAACGCACCCTCGAAGATGGGGATGTTTTTTCGTTTTTCGTCGATAACGTTTTAACGGTATGAGATATAAAAAAAATTCAAATTGCAACAATGTTTATTTTTTCGTGTACTATACATTAGAGATGAGAACGATACCATTATCGAAGAAAAACGAAAAACACCCCTATTTTCGAGGGCGCGTTTCACCCCTTAAAACCGTTTTTCCGCCGATAAAAAAAAATACGTATCGCTTACTTTTCGGTGCTTTATAACATATCCAAATTTCAACAAAATCGAAGGGTGTCACCTGAGGGATGTTCCTTGTCAGGATTTAATTGATAGGTCAATAAAGTAAAAAGTATTATCCCTTATTTATTATATTGTTCAACTATGCAAAGAAATTGTCGAACGACTAGAAACAAAATATCAGATCAACCGAAATGACATTCAATTCAATTCGAATTCCTTTATGAAAAGTTTCTCAAAAAGCCCATACGATAATTAACATTTATTCTGCGGATAAAAAAGGAATTTCGCACTCAACACCTTTTTCAGCTGAAATACTATATACTTTTAGTTGAAAAAGAAGGAGAAATCTCCAATGGGCATATCCGGGCTGCGTTTACGAGTAGGCAATGTAAGGGGTGATCGATCGGGCCTTTCAGATGCGAAGTTATCGCGGCTTTGAAGTTCCCGGTGCTTAAGTGTGCAAAGGCAGGACCGCGAGGATTGGTCAAAGGAAAAGAAATAGAGAGAGGGAACGAAAGAGGGAACGCGGGAGAGAGAGAGAGAGAGAGAGAGGGAGAGAGATTAGATTACATTGGGTTTATTAGTGCACCAGGACTAAAATGTCTTTTGGCACACAATCCTCGTTTTGCGAGGAGGACAAGAAAAAATATACAATGGAATGAAAAGTGACTTATACGAAAGTATACAGAGAAATAAAATGTGAGATAGACAGAGTGAGCAAGGGGGGCGGTAAAACGGGTTGAGAAGTGAGAGATATTTATACCACCCGATCTCTAAGTATTCGTCTAGGCATTTTTCTTTCTTTTTTTCGTGAAGCCTCTCTCTCTCTCTCTCTCTCTCCCTCTCTCCTTGATCCCGCACTACATACCGAAGGAAGCCCATGGGGTGATTTCGCGTGGGGATGAAGCCCACGTAACAAATTCGGCCCGTATTACTTCGTGACGTTTTGTTCACTTCGTGCTAGAATTTACAAGCGTTTTCCGACACTCTGCCGTCGCGAGAATGGCCGTTTGTGGAAAAGACAGAGAAAGAGCACAGAAGCAGAGGGTACGTTACACAGCCCCATATATAATTCTACGTCGTATAGAAACGTCTCCCGTAGTCAAAGACACTTGACGAAGACGAGTTACGACCAAGCCGCGGATCTCAATGGCTTCGCATTCTGTACCGCGCGGAGCGAAGAGATCCAGTGTGGCCCTTTCAATAAGACAAATAGACAAGCGACGTGCGGAGCTAAACGAAACGATAAATTCGTCAGAATGAAAGTCTTCGAACAAGACACAAATAGACGATATATGTTTATATATACATGGTCGTGCTCCCCGAAGGGGAATAATTTTAGAAAAACTCGATTCCAATGAACAGCGAAATACAAAAATAAAAATTATCGATACTTGATACTATAGAGCAGGCCATTTTTTTCAATTCAATTAGCCATGTTCTTCGCGTGGCGATATAGCAGTATTAACTTTTATAATACCATTGAAAAGAAAATATTTCGCTACTTCAACACGCGATGCAAATAACGAATTAATGTAATTTTACGAATTAATTCGTTATTTCGTTATTCGTTATTCGTTATTACGAATTAATTAGTTATTCGTTATTCGTTATTATTCGTTCGTTATTCGTTATTCGTTATTACGAATTAATTAGTTATTAACGAATTAATGTAATTTTAAAATAACAATGGTATAATAATTAAATAATAATGTGATAATAATTGAATTGGTAATTCAAATGTGATAATGAGTTTATGAATGATAAAAAAAATAATCAATCCAGTACACGATATAATAATGTACTTATTTTTTTTGTGTTTCTCTACTCTTTATAATCGAGTCGTAACAATTATTTTCAGTCAAGAGAGCGAGACCGGTTTTTTTCGTGTATTAATTTAACGATAATACTTTGATATTTTCCGAACCATCAGCGAAATTGTCTCATCCTGTTTCCGCAAAGGCGCTTAAACCGTGCCCTTATCAACCTTCAAACGGACGTTGACTTGTAACGTTTAATTTCTTATCGCCTTCGAGCCAACCTTCGCCTGCACAGATTTTCACAAAGGCTCGCACTCGTGATCGTTCCGCACTTCCCTGGAGTCCTTAGTTCGCGGAAACGCCGCGTATAATATGATTAATACTCTCGTCCGAATAAAGGGGACAGAGGGAATTGATCGAGGGGGCAGGAAAAGAACTGAGCGTGACACGATTCTCGAGAGGTCTCGATCACACGAAATCACTTCAGCTTCACCCATTTCTTTTGGGAAGAAAATTATTCAAGGCTCTAATCGCATTAAATCTTTATATACTAATTTATAAATAAAGACTAAACATTGTGAAAATTTGAAGCTTTGAAAGCGATAACGCTCACGTTGATATATAACGAATTTTGAGACCTATTTTTAATTTCACGATTGTACATGAGCGATGTCTGGGGAATGTAAAGAATGGGGTAGCATTCCCCAGTTCTATCCTCGTAAGTACCTACGGCTAACCGATTGAGCCACACGTGGTCTAGCGTTGTCGTCCTGCAAAATCATCAGTTGCAGTTGATAAGGATCCCCAGTGATGCTTTCCAACGCTTTAATCAGCTCGTAATACACGACAGCCCCTTTTGGGTTTGTTTGGGTTTGTTTGGGTTTGTTTGGGCCACAGCCCCGTTATGAGTGGCTTTTCCAGGGTATTTGTTATCTATAGGCAAATCACGACTTTGGAAGCGGCGAACTCACACTTTGCAATTTAACTTAAACTTAAAGCACAATTAAAATGGATTATGTGAACGCACAAATGACACCTATGGCGTGTCAGCGGGACTCTGTGGACCTATCATCATGTGTATTGGCGAATTTGAATTTGAGAGAACAGTGTTTAACCTAGCGCCATCTATTGCCAGTGGGCGATTTCTCAAGCCCCGGTATAAAAGTAACGGGTATAAAATCATGTGCGAATGTAATAATTTTTTTCGTATGAAAAAGTGATTCACTCATAAAATTAAGTACACATCTATTGAGTATGAATATCAAGCTGTTCAAACGTATATTTTTTTTATATTTACAAAATGGCTACTAATATTTTCTTTTGTTATCTTTTTTTAGGCGCGTCGCGGTGTACCATTTAGCATCTACATTTTTTTACCTAGAACAAAAAAAAATTACATTATAATACCTAGAGAAGTACGTACGGAATTAAAAAAATATTGTTTTATTCAAAAGTTGTAGATATTTGAACATCAGAAATGCATTTTCAGTGAAAAATGTCATATAAAACTGCTCATAAACTGGTCATAAAATGAAAAGTTTTCGAGTAAACAGAAATTCCGTACGTCCTTCTCTGCGAAATACAATTAGGAACATAACTTTTGAATTTGAAGTAAATCGAGTGAAAATTGTTGAAGTTATTTGTCATACCAATTGGAAGAAAGATAACAAAAGAAAATATTAGCAGTCGGCCATTCTCTACATCGAAAAAAATATATATTTTTTCTTACAGCTTGATATTCGTGCTAAATGGATGTGTAATGAATTTTGAGTAAATCACTTTTTCAAGTGAAAAAATATCGTTAAATTCGCACATGATTTTATACCCGTTACTGTGGCCTAACGCCTTAAGAGTATTTTCTTGTCTTTCACAACCGAATGTAAAAAATTCAATGAATTATCGACAATTCCATTTATTCCTTTTACGATTTTCCCGAAATGACCGTGTAACCGCAAATTTTATTTACTCGCGTAGTTCATTTTCGTATAAAGAGGATTTCCTTCGATTTGTATTCGGGCTTTGCGCCAACTCGTAGAGTCCCCGCGCGTGTTTGCCAGCAAGATGACTACAGCTGAATTTCGCGAGGCGCTCAGCTCTGGGCTTTGCTGTCTACAATTTATGTACGTTGTGAACTGCCTCCCATTGTAGAAGTCAGATGTTTCAGTTACGGTAAGCCGGTGTCGGCTTTTACTACAAGTAGAGGGAGGCAAGTTATACCCGCGGGTATTATAATTCCGCGGAAACATTTGCTTGCGGCCCATTGTGCGAGCGAAGCTGGAGCCTTTGTATTAGAAAAAAAATGTCACTCTCGTCAAATTAATATCCATGTATCTAACAACGAATATGGAACATTGCATTATAAGGTGGTTGCATGTGAAACTGCCCACCGGCAATAGGTGACGTTAGGTCCACCATTTGCTCGAATCAAAAGTTGGCAGTACACAGAGTCCCACTAAAACGCCATACTTCCCGAGTCGAAATTTAGACCCTCCTTTGAATGCTCGAGAACCTATTTCCTTTGTAACGCACAGACCGCCGCCCTCCTTTGACTTCCCTTGAACCTATATGGAGAAATTTGCACCGTTGGCGACCCTCCTTTAGCCCTACTGAACCTTCTATTCAACCTCCTGAGCCTCCTTTAGGCCTATGGGCTCGGCTTGCGTGAACCTACATAACCTCGTTTTGGCCTAAAGTTCTATCTGTACCCTACAGAACCTCCTTTGAATCCAAAGCAGAAGGAAAATGAAAGATTGGATCCAAAGGAGGTTCTGTAGGGTCAAGCTATATCTGAAAAATAAATTATATGTGTGAATTAAAAATATGATGTTTGATTATTTATTATAAGATTGATTTATTAATACGAAACATATACATACATTGTCACAACTATAAATTATATCGTGTAACTGAAAATATGTTTTAATTATAATTATCCCTTCTTTGGAATATCGGTGAACTGCGGATGGGAGAGAAGGGGGTGGGGAGCGGAGGGCAGCATATTGAAGTAGGCTTAAAGGAGGGTTAGTAGGGTCAGAAGAGGTTTAAAGGAGGGCTAGGAGGCTCTGCGAGCCACGGTCGAAAGGAGTCAAAGGAGAGTTAGTAGGGCGAAAGGAGGTTTAAAAGAGGGTCTGTAGGTTTGCGTAAGCATTAAATCAGGCTCACTAGGGTTTGAAGGAGGTTCAGATGAACCTACTAAACCTCCTTTGAGTGGAAAAGTCCAATTTCTGCCACTTTTGGAGGTTCAGTAGGTTCTGATATACATGTTTTTGAGATTTCCATTTGAACCTCTTGAACCTCCATTGAATGACAAATTGGGATCGAAAGGAGGTTTAAAGGAGGGTCTAAATTTCGACTCGGGGTGACATTTGTGCGACGCGTCAATATCATCTAGTTTAATTGTCTTTACAATGGCAAGGTTTCTTCCAAACAAGTCACCCTTGCCGAACGTTGTGTTCCATTCTTCCCTGGCAATAAAGCGGCCGTGGAAATGCATCGTCTTCTTGAGGAGGCGTATGCCGAAGATGCTCCATCGAATACAACGTGTAAAGAGTGCTGTCGCCGCTTCCATAATCCTGATTTCTCTATGGACAACAAAGAGCGCGAAAAAACACCCAGGAGAGGGCTGTTGTGTATTAAGAGCTGGTGAAAGCGTCGGAAAATATCACTGGGGATCGTTATCGACTGCAAGTAAAACGTCTGAAACGAGCCCTGCACAAGGAGAGGCCGGAATTGGAAAACCGGCATGACAAGTTGATTTTGCAGCACGACAAAGCCAGACCGCTTGTTGCTCAAACGGTTAAAAACTATCTAGAAGGGGGCAACTGGGAAATCCTAGTCCACCAGCAATGTGCCCCAGACATCGCTCTCTCTCACTACCATTAGCTCCGATCGATGCAGTCAGTGCTTACAACTTCACCTCGTTAAAAGGAGTCAAGAATGGCTAGATGACTGCATTTGCTCTAAACAAGCCGGATTCTTCCTGCGTGGAATCCGCTTGTTGGCCGAAAGATGGACCAAGGCTATCTGTTTCGATAAAAAATGCCGAAACATACATGCCGTTTGAATCGATGTATTGTTATGAATGGATAATCTTGTAACTGTCGATAGGTCAGGTCATGTCCTACCATATATACTGGAATTTCAATTCAGTAAAAGTCCCATGGTTTTCCAGATAAAAATCATCTGCTTTTGGTTTTTCGCATGCCATTTCTACAAGTGGTAACTTTTTTTACCCGGTTTAAAAAAAATACTCTGATTGTCAGTTACTTGTTTTATCTAGAATAGTCTTCTTTTCAACCTTAAATGTCAAGGATACTTCATGAACAAAAATCTTATGCCGAATTTTCATACAAACCAATTCGAACTTCCGACTTTGATAGCCTGCGGTGTACAAAATGTACTATGCATATCGTGCCCATTCCTTTGAAAAATTGCTTAGTTATTGTCGACTCATATCATTTGTAGAAATGGCATGCGTAAAACCAAAAGCAGATGAGACTCAAAAAGTAACATTATATATATATAGTATTATCATTACTCGAGTAACGACGGTGCCGTCAGAACATTTTCTTCCGTTGCTTCTCACCGCGTTGCTCTAATCCCGTTGATCTTCAGCAGTTCCTCTCAATTTCCTTGACATACACCTACGAGGAACGGATTCTCCCTGAAATTCCCTTCGACACACATATACAGACACAGCTATCTATAGAGGAGGCAAAATCTGGTATCCTCGTTTTTTAGCATAAGAGGGTCGTCCATATTTCGAGATCTCTACTACACACGTATAGTTCAGTCGCGTATAGAATACGGCTCATAAGTTGGCTTCACTTTTCGTATTTCCGATCGCGACAGGAAAACTTCGATACCTCGGCCAAAAGTGGCACAATTGATCGCGACGGTATCGTTGCCTCTAAATATAGATAGATTTAAAAAAAGTAAACTGTAACGGATCCAAAGTGTTTGCTTCCTTTTTTTGATGATACATACAACCGGAAGAATAATACGGAAACCGTGAGGGTTCCGGTAAGATGAAGCAGAATTCCATTTTCAGTGGAATTTCCTGTACGACCACCAGCGGTCTTCTCGATCGTGTCCAACTGCGTGCGCGAATTAATTTCATCCACGGAATTTCCGTGTAGAGTCGCGCTTGTTCGTTGCTCAGGCGCGGACCGTGGACTCCAAATTAATTTATACGCCGGATTAATTAATTGCGAAAGAATTCTCGGAGTTTGCCGTTTTTTGGGATCTTTTTCACAAATGACAAATGGAGAAACAGATCCGTCGTACATTATTTATTGGTACCGTGACTACGTGAAATTTATTTAATTATTGGCAATATTTAATTCGTGCTAGGATACGAGGTTCATGGTTCTGCTGAAAATACACATTTCCATGGTCGGCGTGCTGCCCCGTGGGTTCATGGACGTGGAAAATCTTAGAAGATTTTTGGATGGGTTTGCGTGGGAACTGAAAAATCTAGGATTTTTGTTTGGATTTATTTGCTTACTGGAAAATCGGGGAATATTTTTATTTGGGTTTGCTTGGGATCTGGGAAATCCAGAAAGCCTTTTGTTTGGGTTTGTTTGGAACTGGAAAACCTTAAACGATTTTTGCTCTGTTTTGTTTCGGAACTCAAAAATCTAAGGTTTTTGCAAAGTAATGCTACATTCATAGTCTGCCGAGCCAATTTCGTCAATTTCGAACAGAAAAACAAATTACCACGGTACGAAGCCAAAACATTTTTTTTGTTGTATCAAATTACGTGCTGCCAATTTTCATAAAAGTGATTCTAAATGAAAAAATTAAGAAATGGCTGGACACACTATCGAGAACCTATTACCGGAGATTGAAAAGAAATTGCGTTGAAAAATATGAAAAACTGTTAGCGTTCTGGTGCAGACCGTCTCCAAACATGTAGTAACGAGAAAAACTCGTTTAATCTTTCCTGCCTTCGAAGCAGGCCCTTGGCGTAAGTGACCACATTTACTCTCGTAACTCCCGCCCTAATTAAGATTGCGGAATAATTTTGTTCTCTTTCCTTTTTTTCAATGACCCGTTCAAGTATGAAGAATAAAGATCAACAATCGATGAAGAAATAATTGATCATTTCAAAATGTTGCAGATAGATAACCCCTTAATTTCTCATATTACACAAATATTTGAAACAATAGTAAAAGGTTTATCTTTATATTGGATTACACAATATAACAGTACAAAGTTTACGTCAAATTGAATGATATAATAACTAAATGTCATGACAGTACGAAGTTTGTATTATATGGAATTTTAATAATAATAAATATGACGGTACAATGCTGATATTATATTTAATTATATATTAATCAATGTGACAGTAAAAAGTTTATATTATTTATTTTCCTCTTTCGTAGCTCGAGCATCACAACATTTTTTTCTTGTCTTCACCTCTATAATTCAATTTCGTTCTCGGCACACTATATATCATATTATCCTGCCGGCCTACATAATCGTTTATCGGTGAAATGATTGGATTCTGGCGGAAATTGCATTCGAGCTTGATTCTCAGTGTGTCCAGCTCGAAGGGGGAGAACTCCAGACATAAGGGTGAAACTCCCCCGAAAGTGACAAAGTTCGCGACCTCTGCTCTTACAAACCCTCGCAAAAAAAAGAAGAAAAAGTTGTTTCTTTTTTTCTTCTCGTAGATGAGACGTGCAACGCCTCTCGGTATCTTTTTATTGCTCCCTCTCGTGCATTTGGCTATCTCCCTGCTGACCCCGATTCCCAAGTACCCTAACTTTCCAGCCTTGATGTACACATCGGTATAGTTTGGCGCTCTTGCGATAAATCGTCGAACGGGAATCCCCAAAATATATACTTGAAAGCTCACTCTCTCTCTCTCTCTCTCTCTCTCTCTCTCTCTGAGAAAGATGACCAAAAAAATTGTAGCGAAATCTGTTTTTTGTCGTCTTCGTTTAATTGTTTTTCTATTATTTCATTACTGCTTGGTGAGAAAGGAGAACTAGGGCATAATAAGACTATCAATCAATCAATCAGTCTCTCTTTCTCCCTCTCCATTTCGTTTGCTATGTTTCCCTGGTCTTTTCCTTCCTCTTTACGCTTGACACCTCATCATCTACTGCACATTCAATTGACTAATATACGTGAATTTTGTTAATATTATTTCTTTCACATTTTGTTAAGTTGATTAAGTTGAAATGAGGTGCATAATTTCATTTTTGTTTATATCGAGTTTCATTTCTTATTTGAAATTCCTGTTTTATTTCGTTTTTATATTTTATCTTCCACCACATCGCATCTTATATTGTTGTATTTTTCTTTTATATTGAATCTTTATTTCTGTTTATTTTTTGTTCGACATCAAATTTGTATTTCTTTACATTCCTGTGAATGTTTTTCTTTTCATCTGTACAGTTATATTTTCCCAAGAGTTCACTGAATATAAATATTACACATAATAAATATTAAAAATCAATCAATAATCTCGCTGAAAAACTTCGCGAGCCTTTTTCCAGCAAAATTACGAAAACTTTTCACGGATTCTTTCGACCGCGCAATCGTGCGTCATTTCCCTCTAATAACGCAATTCCGAGAAACTCTAAATGCAAAGGAAAAAAAATCACTCGCACGTATGGAGCATAAAACGCGAAGTTGCGCGTGATATAAAAAGTCACGGGCGGTCAGAAATGTCCGGCAACCGCTTACATTTCCCTTTTCGTACGCTCGTTTCATTCGCATATGTTTATTTCGTCGAACGACGAACCGCGGATTCCTCGTCGATTTTTTTTTCTCTTTCGTTTCCCTAACGCGAGATTAAAGATCTTTTATGACCCCTACTTCACCGGATGTGCCATTTCCGATACACGCAAAAGAACTCGAATAAGTCTGAAGTAGGGCTGAATCCCATTCGCCCTACCAATCAAACGTCGACTTTCAACCAGATCTCGATACGAAATACCCTTGAGTTTTTCAAATTGGGGCGAGTCAGCACTTCGCGGAAACGGAAATAAATTATACCGGATACCATACCACTGGAAAAAACGCTCATCAGACTCTTTACCACACTATTTATAGTGCGTAGTACAATATTGGATAGTTGCATATGGACCTGAAATTTGCATCGTTGGACTGCAGCGAAAGTTCTTTTTTAGGTCTTTATTTTTATACAAAGATTTTTTGGCAGACTTGTATTGTGGATCTCTGCATAACCTTCTCAAAAAATGGTTGTGGGATTGTAGAAAAAGTATGGCAAAAGAGAAATTCAAACGATGGAAAAAAAAATGTTCATTGCATCCCAACGATGCAAACTTCAATCTCATTGATTGCATATGAAACCGCCCGCTCGCAATAGATAGGGTTAGGTACGCTGTTTTCTCGAATAAAGATTTGGCACTACACACGATGATGGGTCCATAGAGTCCTGCTAAAACGCCACTGGTGGCATTTGGGCGAGGTGTCAACATCATCTATTTAAATTGTTTTTACAATAGCAGGTTTTCTTCCAAACAATCACATTTGCGGAAAGTAATGCTCCTGGCAAAAAAATCAGCCGCAGAAACGCATCGTTTCCTAGAGGAAGTGTATGCCGAAGATGCTCATTACTCAATGGAGTTGCAAAGAGTGCGTTCGCCGCTTCGAAAGTCATGACTTATGTATGGACAACTAGGACCGCGGAAAAACACCCAAAAGAGGGCTGTCGTGTGTTGCGAGCTGATGCGAAAGCGTCGCAAAGCATCACTGGGGATTGTTATCGACTGCAACTAATACGGTCGAAGCGAGCGCTGCACGAAAGCAAGCCGGAAGGAAGAATCCCCATGGCAAGGTGATTTTTCAGCACGACAACGCCAGGGCACACGTTGCTTAAGGATGTTGAGTCCCAAATCGCAAATGATGATAAAATTCTGAAAATTTGGTATGTTTTTGTATGAAGTATTTCAGAGGTCGTGTAAAAATTTCACGGCAATTAGGAAGCTCCTTATTGAACAATTAACATTCACAAATTAAATGTTGTTTTATGGAAACTGATGTAACTTTGCAATAAGTTTATTTTTCGACCTCTCAATTTTATAATATCTACAATATACTGAAAACAACGGAAACAAAACGAAGTTTATTGATAAATTTTTATTTATTTATTTTAAAAATTGTTCTTAACAAAATGTTAATTTTTTAATAACGAGCTTCCTAATCGTCGTGAAATTTTAACACGACCTCTTAAATACTTCATACAAAAACATACCAAATTTTCAGAATTTTCTTATCATTTTTTATTTCAACCCTTAAGGAGGTTGAAATAATGATGATAGAATTCGGAAAATTTGGTATGTTTTCACATGAAGTATTCAGGAGGTCGTGTAAAAATTTCATGACGATTAAGAAGCTATTTATTGAACAATTAACATTAACATGTTTCATAGGGACTCAACATCCTCAACCGGTGAAAGAAGTACTTACAATTAGAAAGAGTCAACTAGGAAATCCTACCCTACCCGCCATATTCCCCAGACACCGCTTCCTCCGATTACCATTTGTTCTGGTCGAAGCAGTCAGCCCAAGAAATTTCATACTCAAAATGCGCAGTGCCTGGGACGTAGCCACCTCGCTGGGTCCGATTCGGATAAAGAACTGTGCCGTATTAGCCGCACCACATAGGGGCATTACAGAGATCCGATCTGCAAGTGTTCTCAACGATGTTCTCTCTGTGCTCTCGTCGTGAGCGGAATAACCGCGACGAGAGATCGCCAGGCAGAGATTCCGCCCTTTTGAGAAAATAACACGACGCGCGTGGGCGATATTGAATTTTTGGTTCACACACACACGCACGCGCGCGCGCACGCACGCATATATATATATATATATATATATACCAGGGCATACAATCTGGGGGAACGTATCCTGTTTCCTCTCTTTCTCTTACACTATCTCGTTCGTTTTTCTTTATATTGCATTTTTATTTTTGTACTCTATTTTCCTTTTTATATTATTTTTTATTTGATATTCTATCTAGTCGCACCCTATATTCCATATTTTCCTTTTCCATCGAATGTGAATTTCTATAATATCTATTTTTGTTTTATATCGAACGTTCATTTATTTAATTTGTGTTCACTTTGATTTTTTTATCGAATCTGCTTTCCTTTCGTTTCTGTCTCCCTCTTTGCCTCTCTCTTTCACTCTCTAGCTCCCCCTCTCTGTTGCCGTCTCTCTCTCTCTCTCTCTCATTTTGAAAGGACAACAAATTGGAACGCGTCTATTATTACGAAGGAAATGAGAACAGACCGAAAAAAAAAACAAAAGTCGACTTGTCGTTTCCTCGAAACGTCACGTTTCCCTTGGGCTCCTGCATTCTCGATCTGACCGAGTTACTTTTGTGTTTCGTATATACTTTTTTCTGTTATGAGAAGAAAAGAGCGCGAGAGACAAGAGGAATTTTTGCTAGTAGTTCGCACGCTGGATCGCGAGGTAAAATTCGTTCAGTGGCTACGACGGTGTAAGATCTTTGCTGGATTGTCACGGGAAAGGGCGATTCCTGACCCCAGTGCACCCTGATCGTTCGGGTGGAAAAATGCAGCCCGGTATTCCTCGGTTGATTAAATGGAACGTCTGTGGCGAGCAGACAGTGCTGTTCCACTTTCTCACCCTTCTTCTTTATCCCTCTCGACCGATCCTCGAATCTACCACTCTCACTTCCCTTCCGCCCGCTTGCGATTTCCTTCTTTTTGCTTATCTTCGTAATTGAAGGGTCGCGATGAATACTGAAGTGGCGCGGGTACGTTGCTTTTAAATTCAGAGATTTGTTTCGATTATTTGGTGTATAGTGCATATATATATATATATATATATATATATATATACTATATACGGATTCACAAGGTATGGAATTTTAAGTGTTATAAATTGCTTTGAGCATTCAAATTCCATATGATTCTTTAACATTTTAAGTTCCATGTACGTATATACGTATGAGTATATGTATGTATGTACGTCTATGTATATGGAAATTGGCAGTGTATAAACCATTGATCTTTTTTCTATTTGTACGTAAACATTAAAAATGCTCAACATATATGTTCCCAAATATATTTCATATATTTATTTGTATCAAACAGTTCTCAAACACATATATGTAGATATGAAAAAATGTCTGAATATTTTCATTTCACCTTCAACAAACTCGAACATTTTTTATTTGCAATTTTTTTAATTAATTTGTCCGAACAAATAAAAACAACATCAGTAACTATTCTGACACTTAGAATTCTGTTTATACACATGAAATTAGGAATGTCAAAAAAGTAATTGATTTCATTTTTGTTCGTAGATCGAGGCATAAGAGTAGAGAATAGAAGAAAAGTGCTAATGAAAAATTGTAGGACTTTTGTGCATGAATGAAACGCTATAGAACAAAATTTTCCAGTTCTTTTTCTCATTTGCAGGGATTTTTTAATGCGCCGTTATATTATTACAGCGAATAAAATAAAGGGGAAGTACAAAGGGCGAGCTTCGGATTTCTCTCCTCGTCACGCTTTGTCGCGTTTCGTACTTTGAAAATGGCGGCGACTGTGTGGGCGGTAAATTCATGACGAACGAAAGCATCGCAATGTCGGCGCTGCAGGCGCCATCGCCTCGAATGCATTTTATATCTTTCTTTTTTGCTCGTTTTTTATTTGAGACCTCGTCCAGACCTAGAGCGTCGAGGGGAACGAGATTGAGAAAACTGAACGTTTTCTATTATCTCGAAGCACGAAGGCGAATCGAGGTTCAAAGAAGAAGTGCGGGCTATAAACGAGAAGGAGAAAGAGAGTGAGAGAGAGAGAGAGCTGGAAACAGGAGTCGCAGAAGGATGTAAAGAGAGCAAAAGAGATTGTGTATGTTGTCTGTTGGATATACATATGAGATAATTTATAATATTAAATTGAATTTTAATAGTAGTAGTAGTCTTCAATTTCAATGTATACCCCTCACGAGTCTTTGCACACAGGCACCCCCACGTACACAATTCCCCTTCACATTTATGAATCTAATTTTAATCATTGCTTCGTATATTTGATTTTTCATTCATATCAATTATTATTCTTCCATTCAAAATTCAAAATTAATCTTATTATTGAAATTGGATAAAAATAAATATTTTTTAAATACCTTTATTACAAAATTTATTTTAATTACCCTTTCAATTTAGAGTTCGGTCTTGTACAACAAAATACCGTTTTGGAATTGTCTAGAATTAAATTTATACTGTCAAATTGTTGGAAATGATTTTTCCACCTTTAAATTGTTTGCTTGGGTTAATATCTATATATACAAATGAAATATATGTCTTTAAATTGTTTAAAACTGAATTTGTGCCATGGAATTCTTTAAAATGATCCTTCCGCCTTTAAGATAATGGATTGGGTTGATGCAAAGGTATATATAAAATCACAATTCGTAAGTCTCGATATCTAATAAATCACAATACCCGAAAGCAGCGAAGCCTCTCAACGACAATTTATTGTTTGTATTTTTTTAAAATATACTGTCGGTAAAGCACGTACACGGGTTCGAGCGATTGAAATTCGAGATTTTTTTCTAACGAGCTCGTTAAAAGTGAAGCGGAGCCGCGATTCTCTCGACCGATCGTACCGTATAATGAGAGCGAAGAAAATCCGAGGCAAATTCCATAAGTATATCGGTAGGATGTCCACCGTAGCTCGTTCAATGGGTGCTTCAGTTTAAAAATATTCAATCTTCCCCTCCGCCTTCCCGCCCCCATCGCCCCGTATATCACATTTGAAAAGACTCATAATTCCGAATAGTTTGAAATGTTTACATTTCGGAGAAGCAATCGATTTCCGGTAACAGGAAGATACTGTTATTTTCTGTATGTATATTCTGAAAAGTTTTCAGATCTCTGAGGTTGATTTTTAATATATTTTTCATGGTTAGAATATTTAAATGACCAGTCTGGGATCTTACACACAATTGATACATGAGCTGGGTACGTTTGAATGTTTTTAATTTTTTAAATATTAATAAACAATAAAGTTATTGTTCGATTATATATTATTCGTTAAACCAGTGTATAAAATATTTTCTATTAATGTAGCACACTTTACTTCCGTAGAGAATCAGCAGCCGAAAAACGCCCTCTTTTTCGAGAAGTTTCCTCAAAATTGTTCAAATCTCCAACGTCGTTTTTTAATATGTTTTTCTGATGAAAATATTGGCATAACGTGGTCAGGATTTTACAAACAATAACAACATGATCTTTGCAGGTGTGATTTTTTTAAATGGGAAAATATTGATAAACAATGCTGTTATTATGAATTATTTGAACAAAGTGCCGTCGTTTCTCCAGAGTCAATCGATGTAGGCGCCTCTGGCAACTATGGCTCATCTGACACTGAGATGAAAAATAAAAAATGTCGTTTTAGTATAATAAGAAAACTTTCGTATTACAGGGTACTTTTTGAAATTTTCATCGATTAGGAAAATAGCTAGCTGTAGAAAAAAAGTTTGTTTTTCTATTTAAAAAATAACTTTTATCATTCGTTAGGAACAAATAGAGGAACATATGAAAAAATCATCCAGTCAAACGTTGGAAACTGTGACGAGGTATATGCTCTGTCTGGATTCGAATTGAATCGGACCAAGAGATTTTGAGATCCATTTTTTTCGTTTTTTATAGAGTCTGTCTTCAAAAATGGAGACCCTAGTCTACGAAGCTATGCAGCAAAAAATTCCTTTTCTTGAAATGTCCAGCTTCCGCAAAGCCCCAACTTTCAAATACGAACATTGACCATCCAGTCGATGTCTAATAACCCACGATCCGTTGAAGATCCATACGGATACCAGTTTCGATAGGCCGAAGGACCTTCGCCAGGCTTCGCCGCGACGCAATTTTTCAATATCCACAAAAAATGTTTTACGTCCTCTGATGATGAGCACACCTTGAATCCATACTAGTAGAAGAGGAAAATACTATGAATCAAAATAAGAAGGGTCGCGAAGGAAGTCCCGAAGGCGATAAAGGAACCGTCCAAGTGTGTGCTGCGGCAAGCTTCAGTGATATGAAAAGACCCATGAAATTACGGTTCGATAAATTCTTGCGGCGATCGCCAAATCGAGCCGATAATAATGTAGCAGGATTTAGCCCCTTTTTCTACTATCTTCCCGCTACTGGAGAAGAAAAAAATCGCTTCCCGATAAATATGGAAGGCGATGGTCGAGCATACCACTTGACCCTCACCAGCTGACTATGCGACGCACCGATAAATTGAACTCTCAAGTCTCATCATCCCTTGACCCGCAAGGGACCATTATGAGGTAACCGCAACGCGATGAATTTTTCATTCCAAAATTCCCTCCGGAACAGTTGCGAAAAGCCAATTTTTCGCTCTCTCTCTCTCTCTCTCTCTCTCTCTCTCTCTCTGCAAACATCGCAACGTACATGCCTTTCGTTCGGTCGAAAAGTATCTACGGAAAAAGTACGTTCTGGTGCTCGATCGTCGGGGTAAATGTGGATGAGCGTTTCAAAAGGCCGTTTTACACGTGTAAAGAGCCCGCAAAAATGTCATAGCGATCCATCATCATGACCAGTCACCTCGAAAGGAAGAAAGAATAAGGATCGGGGGGGTCTGACACACCCGTTCATCTTTGGACATATCTATATATGTATGTGTGTATACATAAAAGCGCGCGCGCGTGTGGGGGGGGGGGGGGGGTATTACAAATATGAAAGAATATTGTTTTTTACTATTATTACTTTTATACGAATGATTTATTACGTATGAATTTGAACATCAAATAAAAATAATAGATATTAAGATATTATATATGAAAAGATTGCGAAAAATCGTTGTAGTATCTTATATGCGTGTCTGTGTGTGCATATACTATGTCATTCATTTAGATGTTTCTTAGGCTTTGATAAAAAAAAATTTACCCTCACAAAAGTGACTCGCTCAAAAGTTTGACGAATATATATATAGTATATATGTAGGTATAAATTAATATACAAATTAATTGTTTGCTTTATTGGAAAGGTTAATATTTTTATACAAATGTGAGAACTATTTGAACCAACAAAATAGTCTTCATCATTTTTTAAGACCCTCAAGAATGATCGAGACGATTTTATTGATCAGCATCTTATAGTATTTGTACGTTCGCAAATACATTTCAAACTTCATGGAAAGAGGGCGAAAAATCAACTTATAAACCTATTACGATATTGCAAGAGAACAATATTTTTTCAATTATTTCGATTTCATTAAATAATATTGTTGAATATCTTTATTTAATAATGTTGTTGAACAATCATATCAAATAATTGTATAATATATTTGCTAAAACAATGTCCCGATTACTTCAATCTTATTTAATTACTTTCCAATTAAATTATCACTATAAATGAAATACATAAATGCGTATCTTTAAATTAGATTATTTAAATGGTAATTTAAACGAGAGTTAAAAAAGTTTAACGAACAATATCTCCCGCATTTGCTACGTACATGAAATCATTGTAGAATATGTGCATTTGCATTTACGAGGGAGCCACGAAGTGTCCATCGGCAAAGACATATCCGTACAGTATCGAGGGAACATACGCATCTGCCGTCCATCGAATGATACAAGCGATAGTACCCGGACGTATCCCCATCGCAATTTTCCCCAAGACGGAAGCTCGAAGAAAGATCGCGAGTCTGAATGTTTACACCATAAAATTCATGAGTTCGGTAGTTTTCGGTCCTGCTTCCATCTCGTACAGGCGCCCTTTCCTGAGCTCGCTCTCCAGCCCTTATTGCCCTTAACAATACACACCCCACAGGCCACACACACACGTGACCTGTTTCTTCGCTCCGAGCAATCCCGTGCATCCCATAAAAAACCATACTACCCTCAAACATTCCACGCTACCAAAAACCCAAAAAGGCGACAACCTCCCCCGCCCCCCCCCCCCCCCAGTCACTGACTCGCCTTTCGTCCCTTCTGGCTCGAGGGACCGGAAAGTACACGGCGGACACCCCGCGCGCGCGTCCGATACTTTACCCCTAAAATCCATTAGCTGCGAACGTTACGTGCGTCTCGGCAAAAATGCTCTTTCGAGGAGACTCCGAACGTTTGATTGTTCCGTAATACGGCATTTATCCTCACCGCGTACGTCGCAGATTCGAGGTCTGCAATTTCGAGACCATTTTTTGTGTGTGCTGTTTTTTCTTCGAACTGAAATAACTTTTCATTTATTTGAACATAAAGCAGTTTATTATTATTATTATATAATACATCAATGGTATTTAATTTTTTTCCACATACGACCAAAATAATGAGAGGATTATTTGGGTATACTCGAACAAACCTAAACGTCGAATACTTTCGGTTTATTTGAATATATTGCAGTTTATTACGATTGTTATACATTATGAAGTCATTTTTCTACATATGAATAAAATTATGAGGAAGAGGCATATATCCGAATAAACTCAAAGAAACCCAAGCAAACTCACCGTCGTAAGTGTAATAGTGGAATACTTTTGATTTATTTTGATACATTGGAACATTTTTCATATACGTACATAATAATGAGAATATTATTTGTGTGTCACGCTGCTTAATCGATTTATATTTGTACGTTTCGGCCGAATGTACATATTTGGATATTTTTTGAAAAAAATAGACACCATTGAAATGTCGATTAAACAAAATGTGTAAGTTATCATTTAATTCGCTCTTAATTACATCGGAAGTGAATTTGCAAGTAATGTACGATTCGTTTGAAAGTAATAACACGAATAGTTAATAACGATATATCGGTATATGTAGTGCTTAATTATGTCCATTATTTTTGAATGAATCGTTTATTACTTACAAATTCAAATATATATATTACAACAATATAGGCATGCATACATATGCATATATAAAATTATACTTAGGAAAGGATTCTTTTCATAGTAGTCATAAAATGAATTACAAGCAATCATTAATACTAACTTTCGTTTTTTATATTAACATTGATACATAATTATCCATTTTGAGTACTATCATAATAAAAATATATATTGTCAATCGAAATTATGCACAAAAACAGTTCCTTTAATTACCGCTAGTATTACTTTTCAATAATTCCATTACTCGGTATCAATTCATATGTATATACATAAAAAAAATATATGTAAAAGTCGTTCCAGTGAAATGGAGAGTGTTGCACGAAAAATCTCAGCCCCCGTTTATATCCCAAAGGTCTGGTTCGCAAAGTGTCAGAGCGAAAGAAAACCCAAAAACAAAAAGAAAAAGTGCACTATTTTATTTCACCGCGTGGGAATCAACCGCTGAAGGTCCAAGAGGGTTGAAGCTCGCCGTTATACAGTTGGGAGTACTTTCTTTCGGCTCTTACTTGTCTTTTTCTTGGCTCGTTTGTCCCCGGTGCTCCTTTTTCGTATTCTCTCGTGTACTCTCGTCCTTTTCGGTACACACGCGCGTCAGCTCGCTGCAAAGGAGAAACGCGAAGCAGGTTCTCCAGTTACGTTGCTTCATTCCCCGCCGACGATGTCGAAGACGATGCTCCTTCGTAGTCATTTCGTGTAGTGTTCTCGTCCGGGCTTTTCCGCAACGATAAGTACGAATTAAAGTTATCGCAGAACCCACCCCGCCCCCTCCCCTTGAGCCCTTTTGGCGACGAGAACTCGCGGTTTTTTCCATACATCTTTTTGGTAATATTTAAAAAAAAAAAGAAATAATTTGTGCATATCAAAAAAATATAGTAGAAATGACAAGTAGCAAAAAACCTCGAAATATGATATAAAAAATGATAATAAGTAGAAGTATAAGAAACTCAAACAAACCTAAACATAGTTTGACGAAACATCGTTCTGCTTTCTCCAAAACTTTCCTCAAAGATTTTCACAGTACAAAAAAAGTAGAAAAATAAAACATATTTTCTTTTAATAACAAAAATGTTTAAATATCGTAGAAATAATTCGCCAAAAATGTGCAAAAACCTGCGATTTTCGGTTTTTTACACTTTTTATGCTAATTATTGTTTCTACTATATTTTTTTATATGCGGAAAATTTTAAAAACAACTTTTTTTTCAATTGTGCGATTATTTTTATACCTTTTTTGGGCTATAAAAATCCTTAGGGGAAACTTTGCAGAAGGAAGAACACAAAACGATGTCTCATCGAATCATATTTGTACCATACTTTAACTATACTTGTTTTATTAAAAAAAAATTATATTTCATTTGAAAGTTAAACAAATATCTTTCATCAATATTCCTATCTTTATTTTGTTTCGGTACTGGAAAAGTCGTGGGCAAATATTTTGGAAACAAAAAACACGACGAAGCATAGAAGATTTTTTGTTGTTATTGTGAAATTGGGTTAATTTCCAATATTTCCTCTTCAGTGCTTGCTCCGCGATGCAAATATTACAAATTCCTCCGTATAGGCAAGCCAGACATACGAGAGTCGTAAATCGAAAATAAACCTCAAGAGTACGAGAGCTGCCTCGAGCAAGGTCTAGCAAGATATAGTGGGGAAAAGTCCGAGAGCGGCTTTTTATACAAGTCGTTTGTGAATTTCTCTTAAGACTTCCTGGCCCCTTAAGACTTCGTGCGGCGCGCTTTAATACGGGCTTAACGTATATTTCGTTCGTAAAAACCACGCTTAATGTGTTTCGTGGATATTGTCTTATGTGCACTTATATAACTGCTCACTCGAGCTCATGCACGCATTTTGCTTCTTCATGTTCTCTGACGAAATGCTTCATTCTTGTGCTTTTCTCTCTCTCTCTCTCTCTCTCTCTCTCTCTCTCTCTCTCTCTCTCTCTCTCTCTCTCTCTCTCTCTCTCTCTCTCTCTATCTCCCTAAGTACTCACAGCAGTGACGTCAGGCAGCAAATTCGTCACACTTGGAAAAAAAACCGTCCCGCAGTTTTATTCGAAAATATTATGAAAACGTGTCAACAAAATCATTTGCAATGCAAAATTATTTAATTGTATTCGAAAAAATGCATGCCCACAATTGCATCCTAAATATTATGAAATTGTGTTAATGACGTTAGTTTTTATGTGAAATTTTTCTATGGAATATTTCTCAGTTAAATACAGGTTAATGAATACATTCCCAAAAGTACACCCCAGATATATGAATTTCGAAAACTGCATGCAGTTTATGAGAATGAATTTTGAAAATTTTATCAATAAAGTGATGTGCAATGGAATATTTTTTGATTGAAAAGACGTGCGTTCAAAAAATTGCGCCAAAAAATATGATTTGCAATGGAATATTGTTTTATTGAATACTCAAGGATCAAATACGTTGCCAAATTTCTATTAGAAATACTATGAAATATTTTTTAATTAATTATACCTCAAAAACTGCACGGCCAAAAGTCCATTCTAGATATTGCAAAATCTAGTCGATAAAATAATTTACAATACAATGTTTTTCAATATCACCAAGGAAAGGAACGTTTCTGAAATGTCTCCAGCAATATAACAAAATCAATCTGGTGATATAAAAGCAATTTGACGAGACAAACAAAACTTTACAGCGAGGACGGTTATTATAATTTATTTTGCCTCAACAATCGACAGGCTGCAGTTTGGCAACGAAACTAGAAGAATATCAACTGACACACTCTTTGTGAGCACTGAATGATTCATGTTTACCACCAGCAATATCATCCGTATGCATGCGAAAGGTCCGCGAGCTTTCACAAAGTTATCGAAGCGGCATGCAAAAAAGCTCAATGTAATACATCGTCGTCCAGCTGGAAAGCGCCCGATTGCTTATCGCATCGTGTTCGACGACGTATTTTTCTTTTACGTTTTTCATCCTGTCCTTTGTCGTTGCACGCTAAAATAACACTAGTTTAACATTTATTTTCAAATTTTGGATGTTACTGAATAGTAAGAGCTTTATTTGACTGAATACTCGTGAATACTAAGAAGGTTGAAGCGGTCCAGTTGAGTCAAATGACAGTTCGTGAATTATTTAAAAATAAATTTAAAAAAATGCATACGAGGTATAGATTCATTCTGTAGATGCTTATTTGCATCAAGTATACAATTAAAAGACAAAATTATGCATTTTCATATTTTTTTTACGTGAATAAGAAAAACTTTTGTGTTACTACCAACTTAAATGAGTAAAACATTATTGATGATTATTATGAAAAAAACTGCGTCAGTGAATGTTTTATACAACTCAGAATGAAATCTTAAGGCATTTATAATTATGCCTATTTAGATTTATGTCACGAGATTATTTACTATCACCGTTAATTACTGCATTACCATTCTATATAGTTCTTTAATTTGTTCTTATATTTTTCATTTTTTTAGAATGTGATAATCTTCCATTCTTATACGTTTTTTGTGCTGTAAAAATCATTAACAAGGAATCTAAAAAAAAAAAGAATAAACCAACCTCGTAGCGTTGAAATTTGTTTGGGTTTACCATACTCACCCGTTTTTTTATATTTTGTATTTTTTCTCAACTTGAAAATCCTCTCCACAATCTCGATAAAAAAAAAAAAAAAATCACGCCGCGAAATGTAACCCAAACAAACTCAAATTATTGAACTGCAAGCAGAGTCATTGACCCGCGAATAAAAGCCCGTGCCAGCAAAAGAGCCAGATCGTTAACGCTTTCAATGAAAAACCAGAAATCCGACAAAAACGTTTGTTTTTTTTTTCATTCTTGGTTGATTGCAGTCCAATGATCTGGGTATCGCAGTATAGCGTAGTCAGAGTGACAATGAAGAACGACAGTGCAAACGGCGAGGGGACTATCGAGTCACGGAACATTCCTGTTTGCCTAATGCTGGCGAACACCTCGGCCACGACGGCATTCTTCCTTCTCCTCGTGCTGGTATTCTTCATCGTGCCATTCCTCCTGCTATTGGCACTTTACTCGGTGATCGTGAGACATCTGATGCGCGATCGTACGCGCGCCGCAAGCACCAGCGAGAATTATCACAGCCGGGCCAAAAAGCAGGTCGTCATGATGCTGATGACGGTGGTCTTGAGTTTTTTCATATGTCTGGCCCCCTTCAAGACCCTCACGTTTTACCTGGTGCTCGCACCACCCGAGGACGTTCAGGCGATCGACAACGACACCCTTCTCAACATCGTCTACTTCTCCCGCATTATGTTCTACCTCAACAGCGCCGTCAATCCGATACTTTATAACCTAATGAGCAGCAAATTCAGGCGAGGCTTCGAGAGGCTGTGCGGCCTGCGAAGACGGCGCGACGCCCTGAGACGCAGCACCCTCAGAAGTACCGTCAACGCTACCCGAATCTCGAGAAGACAATTGGACGAACAACAAGAGGACTTTTTATGACGGATCCCGAACGTTTTCGTTAATTGTGTCATTGCTGGCGATCGAACCAAGTCGTGGTGACGGCCCGAAAAATTGCTGATTGTCGGGATTTTTTTTACATTAATAAGATTAGGGTTTTAATTGTTTTGGCTTTTTAATTCACTAGTGCTCTGTGAGAAAAAAATATCTTACGCTTTTGTTTAATTTTTTAAATCTTCCTTTTGACTACTGCAAAATGAGGTGTCAAAAAATGAAGCCAGATGGTTAACAATCCTACTCATCTAAAAGAATGTTTGAGACGAAAAAAACAATATGATTATCAGACGGTGTAAAAAACTGTAGAGATGTATGAAGGGTACTTTTCGATAACAATTAACAATATGTCCTCAACTTTTTAATTGAGGGCCGATTAATACCTCTTTCGAGGCAGATTTTTTGTTTAAAAAAGTATATAGCTTTGATTGCAAAATTAATGCTTCTGTACCACGGTAAGGAATGAAGCGAAGAACGGTGGGCCCGAATTTGTGACAGTTAAGGATGTTGAGTCCCAAATCGAAAATGATGATAAAATTCTGAAAATTTGGTATGTTTTCGTATGAAGTATTTTAGAGGTCGTGTAAAAATTTCACGTCAATTAGGAAGCTCGTTATTGAACAATTAACATTCACAAATTAAATGTTGTTTTATGGAAACTGATGTAACTTTGCAATAAGTTTTTTTTTTGACCTCTCAATTTTATAATATCTACAATATACTGAAAGCAACGGAAACAAAACGAAGTTTATTGATAAATTTTTTTTTATTTCTTTTAAAAATTGTTCTTAACAAAATGTTAATTTTTTAATAACGAGCTTCCTAATCGTCATGAAATTTTAGCACGACCTCTTAAATACTTCATACAAAAACATACCAAATTTTCAGAATTTTTTTATCATTTTTTATTTTAACCCTTAAGGAGGTTGAAGTAATGGTGATAGAATTCTGAAAATTTGGTATGTTTTTACATGAAGTATTCAGGAGGTCGTGTAAAAATTTCATGACGATTAAGAAGCTATTTAGTGAAGTTTCATAGGGACTCAACATCCTTGACTCGAACATTATGCTACATTATTATACGTGGACTTACGATCAATCGGCCAAGCCGGGTAGCGACCGAAATTATATATTTTTGAAAGTCCATACTTTAAAACATGTAAAAAAAACAGCAATTTCGAACAAGTTCTATACTAGGATGGTCCCTGGAATGACACACGATTCTGTCGATAAGGAAATCCGTTAAAGGTTTTCGGAATTTTCCGCAAAAATGGCTCGCCATCGAATCACGGACTTCGAATTTCGACATTTAGTTCTTAGTGCCATTTTTTTCGAATGGACAATATGGTCCGACAGGACAGACGAATTTTTTTAGAATATATTTGCTAACTGAACCGAAAATAAAAAACAGTATATTTAATTTCGCGGACCGTATAATACGAAAAAAAAATCCAGGCCGGTCAATTTGAGATACAGTGCCCTGCGTACACCCTTTTGGTGTTTTGAACATCGCGAATTATCTCAGAGTAGATCAGACATTTCGATTTCTTCAGGCTTCTGCTATCTGCTGAATGGATGGGAATATAAATTTTCGGGCGTATAAGAAACACTTCTCGCTAAATTCCCGTCAAGTTTTAACAGATCTTACGACTCTTGCTTTTTCCCGTGATATCGCCGTCCAAGTGAAAGAGAGGGAGAGCAAAATTTGGTCGTATTTTATTCGTTTCATCGTCACCGATATCGGGGTCAACATGTTAGGGCTAAGGGTGGTGAATCGGAAACGACGTCGAAAAACCCTCTGACGCAAGGACAACGCGCCAAGACCCGGACACATTTCTTTTCCTTCTTTACCAGAGAACGCTTTTAGTGGCGTGAGCATGATAGAAAAGATAATACGTTTAAGGAAAATCAATTTCCGTGTCCCTCGTGTATTTTTGGGACGAAAACGCAGGAGGTCCAGAAATAAAAAGGAAATATAGTTGTCAAGTTGAAATGACCCCCTCGCCGGTGAAGTTACCTATGGCAAATTTTCGACATTTTCCCCAAAAAATGACCAGGCACCGATTAGTTGAAGGAAGACCTTGTTTGGGTTTGTTTGGGTCTTTCGCTCAGCTGGGAAAAGACGATTGTCTTTCGATTATGTCGGCAAAGAAGCATATTCAGACGAAGCATATTTAAATGCACTTAAGGAGGGATTGTCTTTTTTTTCGCAAAATTTACCGCTTTTTGGGAATTTTTTTGTGACGAAAGTATACAACGGAAAACTTGTGAAACTTGGCATATAGTTTTATTGATCTGTTTACTACATGCAAAAAAATGTTTAAACAATTTTATAAAAAAATCCGCCTCCCACTCCCCTCGACGGGCGATGGTCCTTTTTTGATGGTGTGCACGATTACAGCCTTCACGTTCATCCTGCAACAAGAACCCAAAAAGCATTTTACTTTAGACACATATAGCTATCGTTCGATGAAGGGAAAAAAAAAATTGACGATTTGGTGACGTTTTGAACTTGAAGTATCGATTTTTCGAAAAAAATTGATCGATTTTTTATTATAAATAAAAAACTATTAAACGTATTGCTTTTTTGCTTCATCAAACGATAGCTATATGTGTCTAAAGTAAAATGCTTTTTGAGTTTTTGTTGCAGGATGAACGTGAAGGCTGTAATCGTGCACACCATCAAAAAAGGACCATCGCGCGTCGAGGGGGGTGGGAGGCGGATTTTTTGATGAAATTGTTTAAAAATTTTTTTGTATGTAGTAAACAGATCAATAAAACTATATGCCAAGTTTCACAAGTTTTCCGTTGTATACTTTCTTCACAAAAAAATTCCCAAAAAGCGGTAAATTTTACGAAAAAAAAAAGACAATCCCCCCTTAAGTGTGCATCGACCGGACCCAACCGGAAACACGCATTTTCGCCCGCGAACATTCGCATTGTGTAGAAAAAATTGCTGAGAGAAATTGCGAAAACGGTGCGCGATGATTGTGAGAAAAAAATGGTATGTTGCTCTTTTTGCTGTACACGTTACGGCAATTGCGTCCAGTGATGGCAGCGGAATTACTACCGGCCTTGAAAAATGGCCACCCAACACGAAAAGCTTTGTCGAAAATGTTCCGACCAATTCACTCCGCCTGATTAAACGTGCAGTAGATATAGATATATTCAAAGTTTAAGTTTCTTACCATCGTGCGAATACACTCTGTTTTTCTCGAAGTCAATAAACATTCAACGTCTCGTTACTAACAATGAGCATTTTCGCGCAGTGTAATATTCTTCGCGACAGCTCCTTCCAAAGGAAGACCCCCTTAAGCCGTAACAAAGAAACGATCGGATGGCCAAGAGGTGTCAAAGTGGAAGAATGTCCACGTGACACGATGGATATTGAGGGAAAATTGCGTTTGATTGCAGCCCGATACTGACGATGGTGGACTACCTGATGGAGGAGGACAAGAGCGGTTACGCGTTTCCGACCTGTCAGACCCAAGCTGACTCGTCGTGGATGGTGGTCTTCATCGTAGGGACCATAATAGTATTCTTCGTGTTGCCGCTGATAATGCTGGTGGTACTTTACACGGTGATCGCGAGACACTTGATGGCGAATCCGGCGATAAGTCGAGGACCGGTGAACAATCTGTTGAAGTACAGGAAACAAGTCGTCCTGATGTTGGGCACTGTGGTGCTCTGTTTCTTCGTGTGTCTCTTGCCCTTTCGAGCCTTCACACTCTGGGTCCTTTTGACACCCTCGAGGACTATCGTCAAGCTCGGCATCGAAGGTTACTTCTGTCTTCTTTACGTTTGCCGGGTTATGCTCTACCTCCACTCGGCCATCAATCCGATCCTCTACAATCTCATGTCGACCAAGTTCCGCGAGGGCTTCCTGAGGCTCTGCGGCCTCGGGGTCAATCGACGCAGGAAGAGAAACAGGAGGACCACTTCCGGTCGCGCGAGAACTTACACCACGGGCTCGACGAACTGCAGCAGCAACCACTCGGACTTCTGGAGGCGTCACAGCAGCAACAAGAGCTCCAGCCTCAATCAGGTCCCTAACTCCGTTTCCATGGAAAAACAGCCCATCAGGCTGCCTATCTTTTCCGCTGTTACCGGAACTATCATTAAGAACAGCCAACCCAAACAAGAGAGCTATGTTTGAGAGCTTTTTTTTCATGTTCCCGACAACTTCCGCTTCCCTTTCCATCTTCTGCGTCACGTCGGATCAACGCAGAACCGATTATAGGCAGCAGTTGTCTTTTTGGTCATTTTCGACCAGGCCGGAGCTGTCTATTTGAACAAATGACAGCTGAAACGTGGTCCTGTGTTGCCGTGTTGCTTCGACGTGAAATCCCTCGATGTACAACGAACGGAACAGGGTTATTTCGTCAACGGGAGTCGAGTCGTTTGAACAAAGTAGTACGGTTCATCAGGAGCCGGATTGGAACGATAAGAACTTTAACCGGAAGCCCCCGAGTGTCAACTTATTTGTCACTGGCCACGCTCACTTTGATACGAATTGCCATGTTCACTCGTGACGATAAAAAAAAACAAAAAGTATCGTGCGTGCGTGCGTGAGACAGGGCTAGTCAGGGAATCTTGAGGCTGGAAGAGAGAGAGGGAGAGGGAAAAGACAAAGGCGGGGAAGAGGGGAGAAAGAGAAGAATAGTGAAAGATGAGAATGGAAGAAAGAGAAGTAGAGATTTATCGCGTCCTCCTGGTTGTCTTCCCTCCGTCCCAGTGATTTACTTTACGATTCCACGCTGCTCTTGGCGAAAGATAGATATTCATTTTATTCCTATAGCTATGGGTTTAACGACCAGAAAAATACACTGGCGACTATACCCGAAGCAAATCCAGGGAATTCGTCCGACGCAATTTTGGGAGTAAGGAAAGTGATAGAAAGACTGAGATAAAAGAAGACGAGCACTTTTTCTCACTTTTTGATCAACTCTCGGGAAAAATTGTGACGTCTTAAGACGAGGAATTTTCATTTTTTTTTATCGACAAAAAAAATCGTATTCAAAGAATACTTGTATTCTTGACTGAAGAGAAATGTATCCTCCTTTCTTCATCACACCATACATTTTTGCATGCAGAATAAATCGAGCGAGCTTAGTTCTTACACATATTCAAATTCTTGAAGTATTAATTTTTTCCTTCTACGAAAAATTGCGATTTAGAATTCACGAGTAAAGAAAAAACGAATATGCCTTGGTTTACGACGTCACCATTTTTTACCAACTCTTCGGAAAAATGCTGACTCAAAACAAAACAATGTTAATTTTTGTTTTCTTATCGCGAGTTCCATCATTGAATCGAATGAGGAAAGAATTTTTGCACACGGTGGAAAATTAATAAATTACCGAAGATTTTTCATTGTTTAAAACTAGAAAAAAAACAGCAACAATCATATTCGAATAAGACTTTTTTATTGACTGAAGAGAAAATTATTCTCTATTTTTTATTCCCCTGCACAATTCCGCATTAGAAATAAATCGAGTGAGCTTGCTTGTTTGACCTTTTCAACTTCTTGACTTATTTTTTTTTATTACAAAAAATCATAAATTAATATTCACAAGTGAAAAAACTCGAAGGGATCACTTAAGGGATCATTACCATGTAACGGGTCGAAAAGTAGCTGATTCTCGCAATTCCTTTTCGATTGTTCAAATACGCCAATCAGTCTGCTTTTTTTATGTCGCATCAAAGGACTCGTGAAGAATAAAAAATAAATTTTCAAACATTTTTTTTTTACATCTTTTTTAACGGTTCAAAATATCTTTGGAAAATAAGCAGTCCCCACGGTGTACACGGTTGTGGCCATAAAAATGATCTGAAACAAAATTTGTAAAAGGCTCATTGATCAATATGAAAGCCGCTATTTTTCTATGGAGTTTTTTTGCGTGAAATTGACAAAAAGGCGGTGGTTCGAAAAAAAAGTATCGAATACAGCCTATTTCTTCAACATTTATTAGTTAAAAAATGCGAAGATTAAAAAAATATATATAAAGCAAGATAAAGAATGTTGTGTCAAAATTCGAGACGGATAGCTTGAAAACTCTTCCTTCGAAAGTATTGAAACGTCGTTTTGAAGAACTTTGAAGAAAAAATTGAACAGCATGCTTATAACCGTCCATACTATCGGAAAATGAAAAAAAAAAGATTTTTAAAAAATGTTACACAGTGATGATACCTTAAGTCAACCTTGATCATCGAATGAAGAAACGTCTGCCTAAATTAATTTAAAAAGCTCACAATAAAACGACGTCGAAAAGTTCACAAACTGGCCCAAACTAACATTAAGCAAGAATAACGAACAAGACCAAATTTGTTTTCCCACGTGATGAGTGAGAATGTTCTATTGTTACGTTTTAGGGATCAGAGATTCGTTATGGCGCAAACGGAATCGTCAAAAAAGGAGAATCCGTAACGCGCCGGTAGGAAAAGGCTCGTCCAAGAGAGAGAAAAAGAGAGAGCAGAAAAAAAAAGTGGAGGCGATGAGAACCAAGCAAACAAATTATCTTTACCCCGAGATCACGGAGATCCAAAGATCTCGAACGGAGGATTCGTGGCAAGAGGAGCACGCAAAGGAGGAAACATTTTGCAAATTTGCTCCACAGACACAAAAGAAAAATGTCAAAGCGCAGTTCTCGTTACGAAAATAACGCGAAACAAGGATAGAGCGAGAGAAAACAATTCGAAACCTCTGCAAGAAAAGAATCCCCGCGATTTATCGCCGCAAAGCTGTATGCACGATTACACTTTTTTTTTCGCGCCATGAATATCGTGCAGAGACAAAAACGATACCAAAGATCGCTGAAGGAAATTTATTTTCGAATTGGACCAATTTTTGTAGGAGCCACCGTAGTAGCGTAAATGTTTAAAAAAATTGTTGTTGATGACATTTTTCAAATGGATTGAGAAACCGCTTTGGCCGAAAAGCCCAAACTGTATTTATATAAAATCTAGTCGAAAGAAGAAGGAATATCGCAAATTTTTAGTCTCCATTGGTTCGTATTATTATTTTATTAAATTATTTATTTATTTATTTTCTTACATATTTATTTGTTTATTTATTCAGCTGTTTATTGGCCCATTAATTTATTTATTTATTGACTATTGACGAGTAAAAAACGCACAAAAGTATGCTAGCAATTGCAATCTGTTCCTTCACACGGGACGTGAACTTGAATTCCGAGTCTGTGAACAACCGAGGACGCTCAGCGGTGATAGAGAGAGAAAAGAAGAAAAAAAAAGACAGTAATACGAGCCTCGCATCGTGCGCGAGGGGGCGCAATAATTCTCATTCGATATGTAGTAATCGAAGCAGGCGTTTTAAAATTGACAAATCATTCCATTCTCGAGTCCGAAACGCCGGGACCCTAGATTCGCGCGAAACGATATATAAGAGACAAAAATAAAATTTGAAAAGAGAAAGAGGTTTATCGTCGTTCGCTCACAAATCGTGGGCCTCTTGTGTATATATATATGTGTGTGTGTGTGTGTGTGTATGTGTGTGTGCGCGTGTGTATCTGTGTATAATACTCCCGTCATGCGTTACAGCAGCTCCTCGGGACTGCGTCCTCAAGTGTTGAATTTTGTTTGCCTGACGAGAGAAAAAAGCAACAAAAACAAATGAAAACCGAATGTCGGTGCTTGACGGACTAAAATTGTTGTATTGTACGTTGCAAGAAAAATGTGTTATTTTATGTGGGAGAAACGAGCAAAGTGATTTATTTTAATATGTGGCTGTTGAAAATACGAGCTACAACTGAGAAGAACGAAACTCGTTCCTGTAAATATTTTGTAAAATCGAACAGAATAAAAGGTTTTTAACGGTCGGTTATGTACGCAATCGCCTTTTATCTTTCTTTCTTCGAATCAATTCTTTTTCGATCGACCTAATCGGAGTTCCGAAAAAAGGTCCGGTCGTACGAGCGCAGGTAAGTTTCGTGCGATAATCTCTTTCGGTACAAAAATACGGGGAAACTTTGTCGAATAGAAAACTTCGAACTGATCCGAATATTAGATCAGACCGCAAATAAATTTTCGGCCACGCCCAGATTAATTAGAAAATTTTCAACCGCCGGCGGTAATACGCGATCTCGAATATTCTTCGCGGAGATAACTTTTTGTCCTTCCGCCAGCTCCGAAGTTGCCAGAGTCTTCAGTTGGTTTAGAAGATCCTGGGTTTTCTCGGCAATCTCATCGATTATTGATCCCTTGTTGTCGTCGTCGTTTTCGCAGAGTTGTACCATGAACAGAGCGATCTCCTTGTGAGCTTTCGTCATAGTTAGACTTTCTGGAAATTGCAATGGGCGAATGCGTTACGACGTTCAATATGTATAACAAATACTGTGGTGGAAAAAATATATTATATCAGGTGGTTGAATGTGAAATTGCCCAGCGAAAGTAAAGATAGTGGTTCGGTAAGGAACTTGTCATAACGGTTCTCCCACCCTGACCTCTTCCCGTGAGAGGAGAGGCTTGTTTTAAACGCATTACATGTTTTAAACGTTTTAAATAAATTACAAACGTATTCGGAATTTTGTAAACTTGATTCTCCTGTACGCAAAATGGATTTTTTGTTTTCCAAAATACGCTATTTTCTCTGGCAAATGCTTTTCATGACAAAAATCCGATATATTTTTTTTCAAGGAAAGCGTGAAAAACCATTAAAAATCATATTTTTTGAAGTCGCAAAATCACCGCGCAAGACCCTTAAAAAATCACATGGCCACCTTATAAAAGTCACCCTGTATATATCCAAGCAGGTCCAAAATCAATGAGATCGAAATATATATCAAATATATACAAATTCTTCTTTCAACATGACGTATATGAGCCGTAATTTAATTCTGCAATATAGCTCAACGCGTAAAGTTCTTTGACGCTGTGATTTTCGTTTTTTTTTACCTTTAGCATGTGATGCGACGGTAATTTCCCTCGCTGGAATGTTTACCAATAAATCAAACAAATCCGACTTGGACGATATAGAACTGTCCCGACACCCGGCGATATAGTACGAGTAACTCTGCAAAAAAAGTAAATAATAAAAATCCCTTGTGACGACATTTTACCATTGCGTTGCCTCGTTAGTTCTTACTTTCAATTCCGAGAGTTCATCCTGAGCCAAGTCGATCCACGGAAAAAGATTATCGGTAACACTGCGGTGTCTCATGAGCGTGGGAAAGGTCTCGATCCATCCGAACAGTTCCTCCAGACTATGATGATAAACGACGATTTTTTTCTTCAACAAAATCGCCGTGTATATCAGTATTGTTTCCAATTCGAAGGTTCTTATCAGTCGTTTGGCTTGACCGCTGTTCATGTGCCATTCGCAGTCAAATTGATGGATTACAGTGCTTTTGGAGTCTCTGATGAAGCCTTCGGAGTAAGCCAGCAGGTAATGCTTCAAAACCTCTGTAGGATCACCACTTTCGCAGTACGCGTTACTCAGTATTCGACACAGCTCCTGGTAGTTGTTTGGATTGAAATCCTTGGTGAAGAGCACCAGTGCGCAACGCTTTACCTACGGGAATAATCGATTTTTGTCACAAATACATACATGCCTTATGCAAGTACCACAAATGGTATTTGAAGTATTTGAAATAATATATTTATTGTTGGGCACTCAAATAATTACTCTTTTAATTATAAATTATTAATAATTTTTAAAGTTGTCCAGTTCTAACTTTGATACAAAGCTGTTTGGTTTTTCTTGCGCTCATTCGTAGCAAGTAATGAGTTGCAATTTCACATTTCAATTGCAGTTAACATAATATATTCATTGTTGACCACTCAAAAATAAGGCTTTTAGGTATAATCTAAAAAAAATTCAGAAGTTTTCCAGCTTGATTCTTTTTTATTTTAATTCCGTATTGAATTTTTCTCCCAAATAACTGAATTTTGCAAAAAAAGAAAGATAAGCGATCTGCCCCTTCCAAAGACAATGGTCCACATTTTGCAAATGACAAATCATTTTACAAATCATTGACAAATGTCAATGATCTGTAAAAAAAAATGTACTACAAGAATTTGACAACCCATATGTCGCCTGTTTTGGTTTAAGATACATCTTGGATTAAAGGCAAAATGGAACGGCGCACTTAGACTTTCACTTTTTTTTCTAAAATGCACTTTGCGCTTTTTATTAAAAAACAGTTTTATGAAATATTCTTACTCTGGGTAGTTTGTTGGCCGCAAAAGCTTCGCTGCTGTGAATGTAAATCCACACGTTGGCGAGCCTCGCACCGACGAAAGATTGAACGCTGCTCTGCTTGGTGCAAGAGTTCCATTTCCGTGTGACGTAAGATTTTTGGGACTCTGTGACCATGGGATAAGACCAGTTCCAGAGAACATCCCCGTTGCAATCTTTCTCTATGATCAAAAGTTCCAAAAATCGACACATCACAATAATATCGAGTGTTTTGTCCTGTACTTGCTGGAAGGCCATATCTTTTTATTACCAATTATACTGCACGATATCAAATTAACTAAGGGAGGCATTTTTTGCTCGCTTGCACTACGGTCATTGCAGTATCGCTCCTGTGATGTGCGGCGAGGGATCGAATTTTAACGAGACTCGGTGCATCTTTGGTCAATGTTAATAATAAGAGAATTGAAAATGAGACACTGCGCGAGCTGTCAAAATATCCAGGCTTACGCTTGAAGTTGTCCGATTAACGAACAGAGCTGAAGTTAGTTGTTGAGCAAAAAAAGATTTTTCGTTGTTTTTTGGAATTATTTTTAAATTTATAAAAATTGAGGTCAATTCGATTTAAAAAATGAAAAGTTAAAATACCCATTTATAAAATTGATATTTACAAATACTATTTTTGAACATCAAGTTTTACAATTGATATTATCAAATATTTTGATATTTTGAAGCACAGTGTGTGCACAGACTACTGGAGACCATACTCTGTACTTCGAAGCGTCCGCACAAATGGAAAAAATAAGTGTTCGAGTCAAACGGCGCTGGTGTACATCGCGCCCAATATGTCATATCTACCATATACCCATTATATTGCATACGAAAGTATCCAATATCAATACACGTATAATGCCTAATATAATGAGTGTAGAAAAATGATAAGTTATTAATACGTTTTGAGCAAAACTTCAAACCATGTATCTATAATGTTAATTTGTTATACTTTTCTAGTGTTTCTAATTATTGGCATACGCACGATACAACCAAACTTATAATTCTAAAAAGTACGACATCTCAATATTAATTCTCTACACCTGTGAACCGTTCCTTTTGTTTTTCGAATACTTACGACTTTCATGCGTCTGCTTCCTGTATTGCGATAATGACGTTACGACAAACGATTTTAAGATTATTTTTGCAGATGAATTAGTCCATTTTCCATTCCTAATTTTTACGCAGAGTTAATAAGGATGTTGCGGTCACTTTCGCTTTATGCCCCGGCTATTGGTACACCACCCAGTCCCTCGTTATCGGAGCGACCCCAGCGGTGAAATTTCGTACCGGAACTGTGTACACTGGGTACACCTCTGCTACCGTCTCCCGTATGGAGGTGCCCTGTCGAGGGCGGCTGACTTCACAGCTGGCGAACAGCTGTTCGCCATCAGTGCCGTAACATCGCTCGCAGCCACTCAATCCCCTCTACTTATCAATATAAAAAAAAACATTTAATCCGTGAATAAAGTTACACTCCGACAGCTCGTTATTCGTCAAACGCGCGAAAAACAAACATGAAGGACAAAGCGCATAACCCCCAGCCCGGTGACGGTATCCGGTCCCTCCGAAGCACGATGCTCTTCCGTGCGGTTAACTACGAACTGTACGCTCGACCGGTGAGTACACGAAATGATAAAAATAAAAAAAAAACAATTTTCTGAAATGATCAAAATAGAAATACATTGTGGTCAGAACGCGATAATAATGGGACTGGGGATCGCGGCGATGACCGGCTGCGCCGGTTACATTTTCTACATGCGTTCCAAGTACGAGGGCATGGGTTTTTACACTGCAGTGGAGTCCGATGGCACTGAAACCTTCAAGAAGAAAGTCTCCAAGTGGAACAATTGACCAACACTTATACACACCGTGTGAACCTTTGTTAGCACTCGTTTATTGACGTCTTGTCGCTTGTACATAGTGTAAATACACAACGAAGAGGCTGACATTCGCAACATTGAAATTCAGCGGTAATTGATTCATTTTAATTGCTCGAAAGTATTTTGGCCGATTTGGATTATGAAAATCATGCTTTTATGTATCCTTGTTAGAGATCGACCTTAATTTGGAAAAGGGGTGGGTGATGAGAAAAATGATAAAATAAAAAATGAACAAAGAAACTGTTGCATTCCAATGATGCAAACCTCAACACGATCAATGAAGATCTGTAACGTTTGAAGGGAATGAAGTCCAGAAGTTGTTTCTTCATACCGTTGAAGTTTGCATTATTGGATTGCGACAAAACTTCTTTTTCGTAAAAGTCATATAGAACTTCTATAAATTATATTTGATATCAATTTTTCAACATTTTTAGAACGTTTATCATATTTATTTATTATATCCATAAATTATTCTCTATAGAAGCTAAATCATTTATATTTCCTTAGTTTTATTATTGCAAAAAATATTTCTTTACAGATTTAAATTGCAGATCTCTGTATCAGCATTTTTTTAAGTGGTTGAGGAATTTTCGTAGCCAAAATCTTCCAGAAACATTTAAGAAATTAAGTAATTAAAACTCAAGCTAAATTTGAGTAATTTTCATAGTTTTCCTAGACGAACATTTTTGTTCATATACATTACATAGAACTTCAAAAAACTATAGCTCATAGAAGGTAAATCATTTTTATCTTCTCACTTTTATTATTGCGGAAAATATTTTTTACAAATATCGATTGCACGTCTCCATGTTAGCATCTTAAAAAATTATTGTGATTTTCGTAGCTAAAATATTACAAAAAGATTTAAGCAAAGCAAAGTTTGAGAAATTTGATTAGTTTTAGGGGAATAAAGTGCGGAGGTTATTGCTTCATCCCGTTGAAGTTTGCATTGCCGGAATGCGATGAAAATTCTTATTCACAAAAATTATACAGATTCAATAATAATTTGACGAGAAATTTTTTTTATTTCCGAACTTTTTTACAGCAAAAAATATTTGTACCGATTTTGTTCGTAAATCCCCGTATAAGCAAAAAATGCTTACGTGATTTTCGTAGGTAAAATCTGCTAACAAAAATTTAAGCAAAAAAATTCGTCTTCGTCGCACCGCAAGAATGCAAACTTCAATCTCATGTTTTTTCCTTCTCTCATGCCGTTATTCGGTATATTTGTACATATTGTGATTTCTTTATGTTTTTATTATTTACTTTCGCAGCGTTTTACTCAAGGGCCGGAGTCACACTCGGTACATATAACAAATCCAAGGCAAAATGCGAACTCAATGGGGAATTTCGCCTTGCAAAACGTATCTCTACACAATGCACGATATAACGTAAAACAAGGACTCTCGGATCGCCAACGCAACTATAAAAATGCTCTATTATGCTCGTTGAAACGTCCGAGTCCCGAGGACTCGGACATACTCCCCTACGACACGGTGTCTCGAATAGTGTTACAAGCTTATATCTCATAAAGTACGAATCGTAATGACAAATATTTCAAACAAACGTTATTTTGTTTCAAAAGGAGAAAAATATGGAAATGTCAATTGATACTTGGATATAACCGGTAAGGTCAACTTCGATTTTTTTTTGTCAGAACCCTGATTTTATTGTGTATATTCTTACAGCTCAGCTCGTTAACTTTCCAAAACACTATCGACAAGCCGTTTTTTATCGAGTACTTTTTCAGTTATTAGACTTGAAAATTACGATACCGTCGGTATTAGTACCCAAACCGTACCCCAGTAATCCTGATACCGGCGGTTTAGGGCCGATAGACCCTTGATCCACACGCTTTTTGGTCTGAACAATCCGCCGTAAACACGCGTAGAAAAACGCCATGTGCACAGGCCCTTGCGTAAAAATCACATTGACATCGCTATCTTTTTCTCCTCTTGAAACGAAACAACTTTTGTTTGAAAAATTCTCCACTGTAATCCGTACTTTCCGATGACTTATAGACCGATGCATCGTTGGAATACAGCGAATTTTTTCTTCTCTTCAATTTCCCAAATTTAAGTCGGTCCAATTCAGGATGTCAAAATTACTCAAACGTTTTCACGTGTTCTGATTACGGATTTATCAAGTCAATTTGAACAAATCCTTTGGATATTGATAAAAAGAATGAAATGAAAAATTATAAGAAACAAAAATCTTTGCATTCCAACGATGCAAACTTTAAGATCGTACTTTTCAAGATATAAACTTGTAACACACTATCGCGGTCAGTCATCTTCGCTCTATTTTCCGCGTTCCCGTTTCAATAGAATAATAATATTGCTCGTGTATATCGTTCAAGTGTACATGTTTCAGAAAATATATTAGCGATCTAGAGACCGTGGCTACTTCTGTCCGAAGGACTTAGATTGATACAGGGAATTTTGTACTTCTTTACTCGATACTTTTTTCTTGTTACTTTTCACTAACTCTTGGAGCTTACATTTTCCGATATCGAATTTATTGGTCCGTGAATCGTTAACGAAGAATCCTTGTACTCGCGTATGGACCTTTCCCCACTTACGAGTAAGCGTACGAATTACAGGATTTACAGAATTTGAAAAATGTATGGTAATTTCTTTAGAAGCTTCCTTAAAATCGCTACAGCTCTCCATAGTATTTGGATTGGAACAAGTATTCAATATACGAGTAAATATTCAGAAAGCTAGACGCGAAGAAAATGCCTCGCGGCTCAAGCTGCAACTTTAACTTGGCGCTTTCGTCGCTAATTCACGATGTACGAAAATTCATATTAAATTGAATTCAAAATTCAGATTAGAGTGAATTTTACCAATTGGCGATAAAACTTTAACAATATATTCCGTTTCATTCAATTCGAGATTAATTCTGTTCGAGTTACTACATTTTAATACGTGTGAATATTTTCAACTAACAAAATCAAGAATAATTTTTAATTTATTCAAATTTAAATTCCAGTCTATTCAAAATTAAATCCAATCCGGCAAATTCGTATCAGCGTCGAGTTTTCACCAATTTACGAGCGTTGAGGCTGTTATAGGAATTGACTATAAAGTAGCAGTGTGAAGAAAATAATCGTCCTCGAAATAAACGGAGTATGGGTTTGGTTAGGTTTTCCTGGCAGTATTGAAAGTTCTTCCGCTTACGATATGATAAAGATAGAGCGTACGAGCCGCTACGAGTGTGTTCGGCACGCGTTTGTTAGATCGTGAGTTTACTGAGCAGATAAACGGAACGAGAACGGATTTGATGGGAGCACTCTCGTGTACCTCTCGCTCTCGGCGGATAGAAAAATTACTACTCGGGATACTGTAATTATCGTGTACGTATGTAAAGTACGTATTTGAACTTTATTTTCGGAAAATCTCGCGCTTCGTTAATTTGATGAGGTAGGCACGTTGCCCGAGAATTAATCGCGGTTCGTTGAGATTTCGTTTCTTGCTTAGCTTTCATGTTTTGTCGACAGTCTACGTGCAACGGGTATGCTAGACATGTCGCCTTGTTTTTCCGGAGCCGAGAATCGTCGACCAAATTCCTTACAAACCTTGTGGCTCTTCTACGAGGGTGGAAACTTTAGGATCGTTTCGTGAAAGGCCTTTGCCACGTAATCCATGTTTTTCTCGTTGAGGCCGCACATGTTGATGCGGCCGCTGCGCAGCATGTAGATGTGATAGTGATCCCGCAAGTGCTCGACTTGCCGCTCTGGAAAAGAGGAAGAACATCAGAATGATAACGGTGAAAAATGGAGAAACATTTGGGAATTAATGATGAAAAATGTGCATTCTTCTTCATGGTCTCGGTGCTCCCTGAACCGTTCGCCTACCAGTTAGTCCGGTGTAGGAAAACATCCCGATTTGCGATATGATGTGCTCCCAAGAGCCTGGCGTTTCCAGCTGCTGCAATTTCTCGTGTAGACCGGCTCGCATCGCTATTATCCTCGAGGACATTTCGCGAATGTGACCCTTCCTGAAAGGAGTAATCACGAATTTACTTAAGTATTTAATGAAATTGAAGATCCGAGAATTTTTTTTTTTTTGTATTACCATTCGGCGAACAAATCGGGATCATTCAAAACCGTGGCGACGACGCGGGCCCCGTGATTCGGTGGATTGCTGTACATTCCACGTACGATCAGCGTCAACTGGGACTTGACCTGTACGAGTTCTCGCGTGTCGTTCATCACGACTACTAGGTTGCCGACCCTTTCGTTGTAGAGGCCGAAATTTTTCGCGAAACTCTGCGCGCACAGGAACTCCATGCCTCGTTTGGCGAAGAGACGAACCGCGTAAGCGTCGCGGTCCAAATCGCCGCTCGCGAAACCCTGAAACAGATGGGATGCTTTGTCGTGAATAGAATCGAGTTAAAAGTAATTTCGTCCACCGAGTCCTTCGACGAGCATTCGTACTTGATAAGCGCTGTCGAAGAAAGTGAATAGCTGTTTCTCCTCGACAACGTCGGCTATCTTTTCCCATTGCTCGGGTGTGGGGTCGCAGCCTGTGGGATTGTGAGCACACGCATGGAGTATAATGACCGCGTTCTTGGGCGCTTCTCGAAGATCCTGGAGCATCCCCTCGATGTCGACGCCCCGGGTCTCCGGATCCCAATAGCGATACTCGCAACCCTTCTTGAATCCGGCGTTGTTGAAGATCAACTTGTGATTTTCTGCAAACGTAAACACCCTCGATTACGATCACGAACCAAGTTTTGTAACTCGCAAGAAAGACAGGAGGCGAAAAGGGCCACAAAACGTATTTTCTCACCCCATGTTGGAGTGCTGTAGTAAAAGGTGTCCAAGTGGAGAATTCTCGCGAGGAATTCGGCACCCACGCGAAGAGCGCCCGTGCCGGAGAGACTCTGCAGACCAAAGGCTTTGCCCTGGAGAACCGTGGGGGAGTCGGCACCGAGGAGAAGGCGCACCGCCGCTTGGCTGAATGCCTCCAGTCCAAGTATTGGTAAATACTCGTGATTCTGGAGCTCGTCGGCGGCCAGTGCCTTCTCGACTTTTCGCACTACCGGCAGCACCCAAGGCTTCCCTTCACTTGTTCTGTAGGCTGTCAATTTAAATGATTTTTGTTGTTAATTCTTGCTACGGAGAATCGCGAAAGTTGGGAAATATTTCCACAGGCCCGTATCCACGATCCAACAACTCGGTATCCCACACTTTAACACGCCACTAAAAAAGTGCATCTCGGAGAACTTCTAGATAGGAGATCGATAATTGAATTACAATATGGAGGAAGTCATACTTTGCGAGCTCTTGAAACCCAAGAAAAAGGTCACTGCTGAACGTTACGAGCAGCTGGAGCATTCGAATGATAACTTAATTGAAAGAGAGCCAACAGTAGCTGCAAAACGTGATTCTGCTGTGTAACGATGCTCAACCACCCCCCATTGCATTCCAGGTGGGAAAAATACTAATGGAACTCATCAGATCCTCCCTCAACCAGCAAATTCTCCAGATTTTGCCCCAAGTGCAACTCGCCTTAGAAAAAACACCCTTCCGTAATAACAATGAGGTACAAAAATGAGTAGCAAATAATGTCGAAAGACAAAGCAGTCTTTCACATGGGTGCCCACTTTGGCCTGAGAAGTGGAAGGAGGTAGCAACATTTGAGGGAAAATACTTTAACGTAATTTCTACGTGTTTTTTTACAAAACAAATCCTTGAAAAATGAACAAAAAAATAATTTTCACAGCAACTAGCTAGTTATTGGGAGTGGTATGATGTACTGATAATGCCACTTTAAGGGGCTTACTAATATTATTAGTATTTTAGTATTCACAGCATGAAACATCGAAGTTTGCTTTATTGGAACTCCATAAAAATGAATTCTTTTAGGTTGCTTGAAAAATTTATGGCCGATATAGAATAAAAATCCATCAGATTGAAGTTTACATCATTGGAACGCAATAAATACTCATTTTTTTATCGCTAAAATTGGTATTGACAAATTTTAGGTATAGAAATAAATGTCTGAACCATTTTTTGAGATTCTTATATGAAGATGTAATTTATAAATCTGCAAAAAGATGCATATCAATGAAAATTAGGAAATGAAAATATTCAAAGTAATACAATATGTGTTCCAACATTGCATGGCTTCAAGATCTCGAAAATCCCTCAAACGTTTTTATATATTCGTAGTCAAGATCTACCTTCATTTACAAAAGAAAAGACTGGACAATAAAAAAAATTAAGAAATAAAAAATGAAAGTAGAAATCCTTGCTTTCCAACCATGCGAATGTCATATTCGTCGCGGCAACTTCTCAATTTTTTTTTTCCACTACCAGAATTTTGCCATAGTCGTTCCTTCGGACAAAGGTAAGTAGAGGACCATCGATCCCGAATGCAGTACCGAACAAAGCCTCGTTGAATTTGTAGCAGCATCACTGCGAAAGGTCGGTAAGATAAGATAGAGCGAAAAACATAATAAACGACCGAGGAAGAATCGCCGAGCTGATCCAAGCTCCGGACCTCCCCAAGCGATCAGTGACAACTTCTGAACCTTGGGCTTCAGTTGGCAAGAGCACGATAAAAATATGCCTGTCAGAGCGACGAGTGACGAAGGTCAATTTCATTAAACGCGCGGCGGGCAAAAAAACATTGCCGGCTACGTCATGAGGGCGTTGCGCAATTCTCGTTGCTCCAGTGGGAACGAAATTACTCGTCAAGTCGTTTCGGATTTAGATAATGAATACGTTAGGACAGGCGATAATTAACGCGTGTTAATTACTGTCTTGATACAAGACAACCGCGAAAAAATTGCGAAATTACTTACCGCCGGTCGTCAAGCCGCACTTTTGTTCGAAAGGATCATCGGCGAAGGACTTTTGAAGGGCAAACACCTCGATCGGCGGTCCCAACTTAACACCCGTAAATCTCGTCGTACTCATCTCTTCGATCTTTGATCCCTTAAAATACCCTTACCTTACCTACCCTTAAAATTTACCCGGGATTGCTAAAGTATTGGAAATATAGCGCGTACTTTTCGAAATAATTTCCAACTTTGGAATTCTTGTTTTTCCGGATACGGCCGAATTTACGTGCTTCAGCGCGATTATGCGCGACGCTAGCGAGCACTGGGAACACAATGCAGCCGATAACCCTCGGCCGGCTGCGGATTTTAGCAGGGAGGGGACCGAAACCGCGTGATCTCGATGTAGCGAAAGAGCGTGACGGAGCGAGAGGGCAGGAGGAACTGTACAGGAGCGGTTTATCAGCTGCAATACAGTGTGATCTCTGCTATGATGGAAAGATAGCCGAACGATACGTACCTTGTCACGTTTCCTCCCCAGCTTATCTTATCATCGACTTATGCGAATGAGGATAAAAATAAAGTAAATATTACCCTTAAGGAGATGGGTCACACGTCCGGTCGGTAAAAATCCGGGTGCCAAATTCTTTCTCAGACGGATCACATTCCGGGCAAACGAAGACAAAGACGTTGTTCGTCATTCAACAGAGTGGACGGTGTTTCTTGTCATTGCCCAAAAAATCAACCATTTAGGAGAACACTGGGAATCTGAAAATCAGCCATCTCTCTCATTCTCGTGGCCGCTCGGTCGGTGTGACACATGGCCTTAAATATTAAATAAATTTAATAATTAATTAACGTAATTAATATTAAGGAAAGTAAATAGTAAATTTAATAAATTTCATATTTCATAATATATAAAGTGATTAATTATAATATATCATTAATTATTATAAATAAATAAAATATTTTAATAAGTAATTATTTTGCAAAAAAAACGGAATTTCGACGAAATTCCGTTAAATTCAACATTCTATTTGTATAATTTAGTAGATGAAACATTTGATCATTATAAATTGTACTGAAACAGCAATCATTATATACTGATAATAATAATAGTTCAATAGTACATAGCACTAAAATAATATTACCGGCAGAGTTTGCGGACTTTGTCAGTGATCAACTCAGTTTTTACAGTGACCGCTAGATGGCAGAGGTATCCGCTCTCGCCACAGCGAATTCTGGACTCCCGGACGGCGGAAAGGCGTAACCAAGGAGACTAGAGTAAAGGAGTCCAAACTCCCTATCCTAGCCTGTATGTACGAAGTTCTTTCAAGCGGTCGCAGAGGTGTAGCCAGGGAGACGAGGTAAGGAGTGGACACACAGTACTTACGAAGTACTTCGAGAAAAGCGGCAGTGGCCAAGGGATACCGCAGTTTTACTTTGTAATATGCGGGCGTGTGAGCTTACATGTGTGGGTAAGCAAAACCGTGAGCGCAGCGGTGGAGCAGATAATACAGAGCATACTTCTTTATCTGCATCCATCACTTACCCGCTGAGAATTTAGTTCACGGAACGGACACACAGATTTTACGGAACCGAGCGACACCAGTTTGTCCCAGGCTTTTCAGTCCGTGGCTCTGTCAGATTTCCTGGTGCCGACTCCTTTCTAACCTCCTTGGGCGTAACGTTTGCCACTGAAAGTCGATACGAGCTACGCCCTGACGTGGCGGGCATTCGAACTTCGAACCTCGTGTCGCTGATAATTGATAAACGTGTTTGTGTTCAGTACGGCGGCGACCAAGAAGACTCTAGTCTTCTTGGCGGCGACGACGACCACGTGCTCGCTCTCGTTGATAGAGGTATTATGTGGTTTTTGCGACTATGCTTGGTTTTGGTTCGATTTACCCAGAAGATAAGGTACAATTTAGCGTGTGCGTGAGATTATTCGATCGGTCTCCTATCTGTCGAACATTTGTCAACAAATTTATGACACGCGAACACAACCTCTACGATGTATTCGAAAGTAGCACGTTTATAACTAAATATCGCTATCGGGCCCATTGAGATTACGGAAATCCCTCGAAAGTTTTTATGCTTTATTAGAGATCTGCGATCGTGAATTGAAAAAACAAGAAAGGGTTTGGTTAAAGAGGAAAATGAAGAAATAAAAAATGATGCTAACTTCAATGTCACGAGGAAATTATTTTCTCAGCCCAAGTAGCCGGTAACATTGCCAAAGATTCGTTCGTCTCTGCCCATTGCTCGCAGCTTCGACAAACAATTCAAAAGTGCTCCAACGATCGAGTCTTAGTTCGTAAGAGTGCGAAAATGGCGGAACCGCGAGGCGACCAGACTGGAAAGAAGAAATGGACGGAGCAAGAGCGTCTAGAACTGGCGGCTAAACTGGACTCGGAGCTGGACGATTACATCGACAACTTAGAGAAGCAATCATACACCGAGGGCTGGCCAGAGGATCGCTGGCAGGAAGAAATGGATAAACATCCTTTTTTCATGAAAAACTCGCCCCAGCCTGGCGATCCTGTCTCGCCGCTCATGCAGGGCCTGCAGCAGCTCAAGTATGGCGAGGAAGACAATACCCCTGAGGGTGGGTACCCTTGACGTGTTATTAAAAAAAAACCTTTACGTTTTCTTCGGGGGATGTCCATCAATCGTGTAATGCGTTATGTCCCTTTTTTACTCCGTCCTCACCTCTTACGTGATTTTACATTTCACCTCGAGTGTCCTCCCCTCTCTTTCTCAATCATCACACGATGCAGGTGTGTATACATTTGTGTAATTTAAAAATAATCAGTAAAAACGTACCTACAACATTTTGTTGCACCCAACCTTTTGAGATCATCCATGATGTTATCTTCCCCCACCCCCACTTCCCGCTCTCTGACCACTACCTTTTAGACCTCACGTGTTCAATAAACGTCCCCTTGCGTTGCTCTCTTTGTTTTTCCCCACTACAGAGCTTGCTGCGAATTATAAAGAGGACGGCAACTACAATTACAAGTACAAGAATTACCGCCTGGCGATAATAAGCTACACAGAGGGTATAAAAACCAAGTGCAAGGATATCGCTCTCATGGCGCAACTCTACAATAATAGAGCGGCGGCTAATTTTATGCTGAAGAATTATAGGTGAGCGATATACAGGTAAAGGGAGGAAGAATAAAGTAAGGCCTCGATTTCTTGAGTTCTGACAAATAAACTCGTCGAGACTGAAAGAAAAACAGGCAGCTTGTAAAAAATAACTGTGCAAATAGAATAATGATTTCTTTTCTTTACGAATTGGTAGATCCAGTTTATATGACAGTGAACACGCTATGAAACTAGATTCGAGCTATCGCAAGGCTCACCAGAGAGCAGCCGAGTGCTGTTTTCACACAATGGACTATGACCGATGCACAGAACTCTGTGACAAATATCTCGAGTCGTATGCAACGAATGAACAAATGTCTATGCTCAAGGACCGGGCGATTACAGAGAGGGTAAGCGAACGAAAGAATCACGCAATAAATACGAGGCTAAAGTTTGCGTTGCTGGATACACTACATTCGGATGTTTATTTTCGATATTAAAAAATTTATTTGAAATGTTTCTTCGTACGCCCTTGCATACTTCGACGGTCCTTTCCCTTTCACATTTACCCCATCCGTGTCACTCCACTACTTCCGGTTCATTGGACGCCCCGCCGGAAGGTTACTCACAGCCACTGTCTCTTAATGCAGCACTGGAAACGGTGTGGAAACCTGTGTCGACACGGGCGGATTCCCAAATGATTGAAAAACGAACATTTGAACGCGTTTGAAGGGTGCAAACTTCACGAACTCAATATCATCGCAATTGGCCTGATCGCTCGTTCCCAATCGACAGAAAAAGGCGCAGCGGGACGCAAGAATGCGCGAAGCACGTGCCAGACGAACGGAAAAGGAGGAAGACCGGCTCGTAGATGCGATTGCAGGTAGAAAAATACACGTCGAAACTGCCGAGAGTAAAAAAGTCTTTGAGCTTCGGGATCTTCTGCCTCTGGTGCCTCAGTTGGCGCAACACAGAGTCAGAATGGATGAAACTGGGCGTTTGATCTGGCCAGTCACCATTCTCTACCCGGAAACTCTGCAGACCGACTTCATTCAGAATTTCCACGAGGACACATCGTGAGCTCACTTGATAACCTCTCAATTCATTGTCCTTCAATTATTTCAACCGCTTGAATGCTACCTACTAAACAATTGCGTGCTTTCAGGATTGTGGATCAACTGGAGGATCTCTTTGAGGAGCCACCCGAATGGGATCGTGAGAGACGTTACGTTCTTGCTAATTTAAACGTCTACTTCGAAGGACCGAACAAAAGCTCCGTTCACAAGGTCGCGGTCGATCGAAGTCTCGGCAGCGTTCTGCAACACGAAAAGTAAGACTCGCCTCCACAATTTAGTAAAGAGCTTCCCGTGAATGATAAATAGTTCTATGCATCTGTGAATAAGATTCGAAGAACCCAGGCCAATGCGTGAATTTTTTCTCATGCGCGTATTGACATTGCGAGATTGAGATTCTAACCACAATCGATACATAGTCTTGCCAAGCATGAGTTTTATTTAAATTGACAAACGTTGATAAACATTGAGGTTATTATTATTCAAAAAAAGTGCCGCCGTTGTTGCGTGGCCAATCGGTGTACATGGTTCTGGCAACTAGGCTCATCTGAAATGACAAATAAAAAACGTACTTCAAGTGTACTTTTGCATGAGCGGATACGTTTATTTAATTTTCAAAATTACTAGGTTAACAACGTTAATTATTTAAGTTTTTTGAAAAACAACTATAATATTTTGAAAATATTATAAACTATGCTTTGTCAGAATTTGCGGTGAATCGAACGAATAAATGTCGAGCAAATTTTGAGAATCACAAAAATCGTCATTACTCAGTCAATTTTTTGAATTTTTTATAAAATCTTCGTTGCAAATTAGAGTTCTGAACCAAGACTACAAAAGCGCGGATAAAAACAACCTCAAGCTTTGGCCAACTTAGGAAAAACAATCTGAGATTATTTTTTACTCAAAACGCGAAAAGGCTTTTTTTCTTCAAAATTCGCCGACTCTCCCGAACATCATCGACCCTACAGAAAGTCCGGCCTCATGAACGTTCGTCGGTTGCAGATTTGTTCTGCGAGGTGGTACACCCACGTTCCTCGTTCTCGTCGCATCGAGCGACGCGGAGAATCGTTTCTTGGACGCTTACGGAAAAACGTAAATCGCCCATTTTTGGACCAAGATCATTATCGTACCAAACAGGAAGGAAGAAAAACGATTGAAAAAGCATACGTATCGCAAAAATCGGTGTACCGTAAACGCGTGGGTGTCGAACGTGACCCGAGGTCGGAGGGCGCATACAGTTGCGCGGTATGTAACGCGACAACCGCGAGAGCGTTGCGTTCTTACACGAGGGAATGATTGATTCAAGCGACTCCCGATTCTTCATTAATATCGCAGTTATAAATTAGCCGGGCCGCCCGCTCGGCGACCCCGAATATTGGACAGCACGGGGCGAGAGACGCCCGCGACTGGGTGACTGGCGCGACGACGCAACTCCCGAATGCTCTATCCGAGGTCATTAGTTATCCCGGTAATTACAATTCGGTCCATCCAATCGGAACCGGCTCTAGACGTGGCGATGCTGCGTTGCATTTCGGGTTGAAACGCGCGTGCGAGCGAGCGAGAAAGAGCGAGAGGGTCGGAAATAGAGCTATCGATTTCGACGGGGCTCCATCGTTTATTCTTCATCGGACAGTTCTTCAATAACACCGCGGATTCAACGACTGTCCAAGGATCCTGATAATGCGATTTCCGTGGAATTGCTCCGCCGCGAAAATTTCGCCCAGGTACGCCGCAACATCGTTGAACGTTTTTTCAAGAAATATTTCCTCTCTCGCCGTCTCTCATTCTCGGAGAGATGATATCCAAGCTGTGAGGAAATGGCCGGAGAGAGGGAGAGTGAGATTGATTGATTGGAAATTTTATTATCCCTTGGGAAACGACGAGGCAAAAAATATATACATGGGAACATTAATCGTCGGATTGGAATTCAATGTAATAATGGACTAAGAATGATGATGGGAATACAATATCTAAAAATGTAATCATTCATGTTACGCAACGCGTAATATAATGCGACAATTTAATGGTATGAAATATATTTATACAAACTTTTGCACCCCATTTCATTCCGTCAGGAGTTGACTTTCGAAAAATCCTTTCTAAGTGCAGTACTTTCTAAGAAACAAATCATCCAAATTTTTATGCTTCTATCTTTAATGGTTTCGGCTGTGTACTGCCGATATGTCAGTCACTCAGTGAGTCATGGAACTGTTGTGTGTGTATATATATATACACACATAATATAAATATACGATAGGCGAAATCGACGTATCGCAGGAAGTATACGAATATAAAACAAAGTATAGAAATAGCACATTACTGGGTAGAGAAATGGATATAATGGAGAAGCAAAGAAATATGGACAGATTCAAGATGAACAAATATAGGAAAAGGAGGGAACGATGGATATGCCGATTTTGTGGGAAAAAGGAGGAAGGTTTGGAACATACACTTGAATGGAAGAAATTCATGAAAAACATTATGAGAGGGTCATAGGCGGTCTGGAAAAATGGCGTAGATACTTTAAGGAAAAGGCGCTAAGATGTAAAATGAATAGAGGAGCGAAAGGGAAACCGATAGAAGAATTGCGTCAGTACGTGATATTAATATAATATGTAAATATTAATTTAAATATTATATTAAATCGATAAAATTATTATATTAAAGAAATAATATAATATTTAACAAAAAGAATAATCGAGTAATGTAATAGTAATGATTATATACATATTAATAAGATTAAAGGAGAGAAATACATTAAACAGTACAAGATAAGAAAATAATTATGCAAAATATAATAATGAAATTAGAAAGAATGCTATTATGCTGACAAGGTGGTCTAAAAAATACGTCGATAATGACAAAAAATGGAATTACTTGAGCTTCAATCACTAGGATTCTGCTTCTGAGCGTGACGTAATTGCCAAAAGACATTGCGAATGAGAGTTGGAGGTATAACCATTGAAGGGTCCTTCAGCGATGAGAGTGCTAATTATTCCGATTTTTCATATCAAAAAGAGATTTATAGAGAGAAAGAGAGCGAAGCAGACAGGACGAAGGCGAGTGCAGGGATGATTGCGCACCTCACAAAGGATGGACATCGATTGGCAAGCTCCTCCGTCCACGACCCACTCACTCGGCTGCTTTATCCAATACGAGCGTCGAAAGTTTCGTCAATACGTCCAAGTGTCCACCAAGTGATGATATAATTGGACGTAACTGTCGATACCGAACGAAGACGGCAGCGTCAGAGAGAACGAGCGCGGATGAAGCAACAACGCTGTAAAGTTCTCTATGGGCGGACGTCAGCTTTTCCAAAATGTCTGCCACTCTCGCTTTTATCCAGGAGATTGCGATCGACTTCAGTCACTCCGATTATTGACATTGATGATCCGTATCGAAAGAGGGGCGGGGGGGGGGGGGGGGGGGGGCAGAGAGGCTGAGAGAGAATCGAAAACGAGAGGCAGCTCGAGAGTTGCACAGAATGAATGTCGAATGCTCATACGTTAATCTGTCCGTTACCGTGATCAGATAGCGTAATTGCATACGTATATAGCCCAATAGTGTGATGACGTTTATGCCCTTTTGCCAGCGTCAAAAAGACCAATGCGCAAACGAACGAAGCGTCAATCGTCGAATCTTCGAGAAAAATGGTTCCCACAAAAGTTCTAACCGATGAAAATATTGATCGTTTATGTTCTATACAGTTTGTGTCTAAAACCATTCTGTTGCGAGACAAATGGGATAAGTACATTTTGCTAAACTTCATTGGTTTCGATATTATGCATTTTGATTCAATTTCGAAATTAACAAAAAATTTAAGCTAGCTCAAGTTTTTTTTCTACATTTCTACATTTCCAAATGGTTGAGGAGGCTTCATTTTTTTCTTCTAATTTGTTGAATTCAAAATAGGGTTGCGTTGGCTCTTCGAGGATTAAGTTGGCTTTGCAGAGGGAGAGACGGCCTCGGGGTTGATTGATTTATACGCACCGATCGTGCTCGAAATACGGATTTTTTAATTTCAAGCTTTTTTGCCGTGTCTGCGAATTTATGTAAATCGGATTTGAGGCAGTTTAATCTTCAAACCCAAACAAAAACAAAACATCAAATAGAATTTAAAAAAGCAGAACAAAATCAAATACATAAGAAGCAAAAAATGAACATGCACTTTGAAGACTAAACACTAAACTTCCCACGGTAAAGTGCGTAAGTTCAAGATTCAAAATCAGTTTGCTTCTGACATGTTCATTCATTATGTTTTTGTTTTTATGTTCGTTGATGTATTGTTTCATAATTCAATATTTTATACGTGCGTCAATAGATACTGCTGCAACGACGTTTCTTTTTTATAGAATAATATGGCTAATAATTCGCCAATTCGACTTACGTAAAATTCGTGTTACGTAAAGATTTCCGGAATGCATTGGAACACTTATTTTTTTAAACTTTTCGCTCAAAATGCTTCGACTCTTGTCTTCAAGCCTTCTCGTTAGCGTGTGTATCGCGCTGACTTCACCATCGATTGTACATGTGCGAATAATCAATTCTCGAAGAAATTTCACGGTTGTTTATGTCTCCTCAGTGCGCTGCTGTTTCGGAGCGCCGACCTGGTAGCAGCTGCCGCAATCAACGGTGCTTTTACGGCATAAAAAATCAACAGCGATCCAATAACAGAGAACGTGATCGTACTGGCTCATTTCTTCCGGCGAGTGGTCAATCAATCGATATCGTACACACGTAGCAATTAATAAGCAACCAATGCAATTTCAGGGCAACAAAAAGTGGCCACAGCCCATCCATGTCAAGTCTGCCCGGTCTCTTTATTACGGGCACGCATACTTTCCTGTTGACCTGTTGGAGACAACTGCACGTCGCTTCTCTCCGTTCCACCCCCGATCATTCGGTCTGCTACATTTGAGAGCCTCCAAAGAGCCCACGCGAATGGATTCGACATGGCCAATAAACAGTCTTTTGAATTTTCATAAGGCAGTAGCTCGTCCCATCGTTGAATGGACCGGTTGGTCGTTCATGGCATCCGGCCACCATCGTATGCTCCCCCCTATACGTGGGTGGCACGAACACATCGTGACGAATTTCAATAAAGATGTGACGAGCCTTGAGCACGCTGCAGCTGATCGTGAAACAAAAGGGAAACAAAGCTTTTTAGAAAGTTCCCTCAAAGACGTTACCTTCCAGCGTGTTCTATTTTTTGGTCCATTGGTGATTGTGGTTTTTACGCGTTTTTATCGAACTTACATTTTACGAAACGACCTGCGCGATAACTTGAACGATTCAATTTTTAAAAATTTCAACTTTTTCATACTTTTATTCTTCAATGGAGTTTTTTTTTTAAATCTTTGGAAATAGACTCCTGGCAACTTAAAAAAAATGACATACATTTAAAACGCGAAGTTAGACGTGAAAATAACAAATATTTTCGCTCAACAATGTAACGTATTTATTCTTCAATATTCCGAAATTTGACTTTAGAGACTGTAACTATAACGTTAGTTTGAAAAAAAATCGCGAATGTTTATTCACGTCAGAAGCCTGGATTTATTGTTAAATACATTTTTTGAACTTTCATTTAGTCTTTATTTCATTTAGTCGTATCGACGCAACTTTCTCACACTTTCCCTGTGCCCTCGTGGGAATGCGATACGTAGTGCGTTAAGGATGTTGAGCCCCTATGAAACATGTTAATGTTAATTGTTCAATAAATAGCCTGTTAATCGTCATGAAATTTTTACACGACCTAAATACTTCACGTAAAAATATGCCGAATTTTCCGAATTCTATCATCATTACTTCAACCTCTTTAGGGGTTGAAATAAAAAATAATAGGAAAATTCGGAAAATTTGGTATGTTTTGCATGAAGTATTTAAGAGGTCGTGTTAAAATTTCACGACGATTAGGAAGCTCGTTATTAAAAAATTAACATTTTGTTAAGAACAATTTTTAAAAGAAATTAAAAAAAAATTTATCAATAAACTTCGTTTTGTTTCTATACATATAGATATTACAAAATTGAGAGGTCAAAAAAAACTTATTGCAAACTTACATCAGTTTCCATAAGACAACATGTAACGTGTGAATGTTAATTGTTCAATAACGAGCTTCCTAATTGTCGTGAAATTTTTACACGACCTCTGAAATACTTCATACAAAAACGTACCAAAATTGCAGAATTTTATTATCATTCGCGATTGGGGACTCACCATCCTTAACGGACAACACCACTGTGACGGCTTAAAAAAATCGATTTTTTAAAAACCATCTAGAAAAATCTAAAATACATTTAAGATCAAGATGCCGTTGGAGCCAGGTCGAAAAAATAATTATTTTCGGAGATATTGAATATTTTGTGGAGCGGTGCAGCGCGGTAATATTTCTGAATATCGCCATAAGCCGCCTCTTCCTGAGGAAGCATTGGAGGCAATTACGCCAGTCTTGGAAAATTTGAGCAGAGACGATTTGCTGCAGCGTTGTTTGGGCGGCTTCACGCAAAACAACAACGAAAGCTACAACAAATCAGTTTGGGCAATAGCCCCCAAGTGTCAGTCCGGGAGCAAAAAAATCGTCGATATTGCAGCTGATATCGCGGTATTATTATTCAATGATGGCCTGAGAAGCCTCATGAAAGTTTTCGAGACGTTGGGGATAACTATCGGCCCGAATTGTTTCAATTTTTGCGTTTAAACCGACGCAGCGCGGATCGAGCTGGCGGAGCGCTCGCTCACAGACGCTGCAAAGGAGGCAACAAGAGCCTCTACAAGTTCGAGAAAAGATGCTAGGGACAATGATTTGCTTCTCGAAGGCCAGCTATATGGTGCCGGCATCGCTGATTTGAGGTAAAACATTTTTTTTTCCAATTTATCGCATAAATTAACAAACCTAAAACTTTGAACGCGTTTTTCTCAAAACCACTTTTTTGAGTGCGGCACGTAGCAGAACTCGAGCAATTTTTATCCGATCGACTTCAAATTTGGACTGCATCAATAAAACTAGATTATCTAAAGAAGTACATAGGATTTTTTCGATATCTCAATAATAAAAAAGTTATAGCCTATTTTCGACGAGAAATTTTGCTCGAAAATCGTCCTTTAATTTCAAAAGCGTGCCTATTTTTTAAAAATCAATATTTTTTCAAATCCCTATGTACTTCTCTTCAAAATATCATATTATTAACGAAAACACTCGGTATGTTTTTTCGGATCGACTTTGAAGAGAATTCTGCTACGTGCCGCGAACCACTGCAGAGGCAACAGTACCTGACGCGGGAGCTTCCCCAGCGTCACCATGGGGCGTGAAACATTTGAAATTTTTTTTTATGTATCTTCAATAAACAACGAACAAAACAAAAAAATTTTTTTCGAATATCCCTTTTTTTTCCCACAAAAAAAATTTTTTGAAAAATGGCAACAAAACAGGGGGTCACAGTGGTGTTGTCCGTTGGTGTTGTCCGCTGGAAATAGTGGGCTGATTCGGGTAGAGTAAAAGTGGAATGGATAGGATCGTCCAAGCTCGCCAGAGCTTGCGACGAAACATTGCAAAAAAAAATACCCAAATACAATTGTACAGGAAGGAACGAGAGGCGTAGGAAGGAACATTGCCAATAAATGTTTAAGTATCGAAAATAAACATTATGCTAACGCATGGCGCATCGAAAAACGCAAACTTCAGCTTCGTAATTATTACGTGATCTTTTCGTTCGCTTACCCCCCCCCCCCACCCCCCGTATTCGGATATTGTTTCGTCGCGTGTTTACTGGCATGTAAGCTTCATCTACCAATTCGTAGAGAAATCATTATTCTAATTGCACGGTTATGTTTTCGTGGCTAATTTTTTTATTACTCTCAACAAGCTCATTAGGCAGAACTCGATAAATGGAGACCTCGCTCCATTCTTCCTCCCTTTACCGATAATTCTTCAACATCAACGCTTCGTTATACCGATAATTAAAAACAAAATCACGAACGAAAAAGATAAACATCCAATGCCCGATCCATCCGAACGAAAAATCAAAAGGACAAAAAGTAACCCAATCAATTAAATACTAAATCCGGGAACAAAGGTAACGAATACTATAGACCCCTTGCGGGTATCCACGCAATAGCCGATGAAACATAAAAAAAAAAAGGGGCAGCATGATATTCCGAGACTTTGGACCTTTGATAGGCCATTATCGACGGAACATGACGATATAACCCTGCTCAATTCAAGTGCCTCGTGCCATCAGGATGCGTATTGAACGTTCACCTATTATATCCGATATTCCCATAATAAGCACGGGACTCGAGGAAGCTCGAGAGAGGATAATCCCGGCTGTTTCGTACAGGATCAAAGAGACGCACGGCGCGTATACAAGACGAAAAAGCCGCTTTGCGAAAGAGGGGCAGGGGGGGGGGCAACAACGAAAGGATGCGAGAGACATATGTCACTATATCGGAAACGCTTTGTTTGCCACGGGGCTATGGGACGGAGTATGGCGCGAGGAGCCTTCTTAAGTTTCCCCTTCGGCGTTTACCTGCTGTAAGATATGTGCGTGTGTGTGTGTGACGTGCTTGGCTAAGGCGAACTCGCGCATGCACTCACGCTTTTACCTCCCCTTTCGATACACTACCCGTCAAAAGTGTTTTATGAAGTGTTGTGTTGAAAAAAAAATTTGTCAGAATCCGTGCTTCGGCAATGTTTTTTTCCCACGTGAGCACACACATGTCGCTTTGATTTTTTAGAGTTTCCCTGTACTCTCGTATGGGGGGTTCTGGAAGTAGTAAGAAGTGCAAAAGTGAAGGGACGGAATTGAAAAAACGGCGGGCGTAGAGGAAGAAACATGAGAAATATTTTTTTCATGAAATAAACCACATCGAATTACGCTAATTTATACAACGAAAAAAAAATACCTTTATTTACCGGAAAAAATTGTGTTAATTAACAACGAGAAAAAGCTATTGACCGTAAAAAAAATAATGATAGTGTACGAAAAAAAAATCGTTAATTCACCGAGCGAAAAGTCACGTTAGTTTACCAAAGAAAACAATGCTTTAAGGCGGGATTCTACTTTGAAACTTTGAAAAGGCTAAATTGGATGAAAACACCCACCTGGAACACGTCGAAGGCATATTATATGGCCCAGGCATCGCTGATTGAGGGTAAGATAATTTTTTCTACGATTTATCACTCACCAAAACTTTAAACCCGTTTTTTTCGAAACGACATTTTCAAGTACCGTGGTCGTGATAACTCAAAAAGTACTGAACCGATCCTTATGAAATTTGGAACACATATTCTATATGTGTGTACCAACCGACCTAACTACAATCAACTTAAAATTTTGATTAGAACTATTTTTTTATTGCAAAAAAAGACCCATAAAAACGCATTTTTTTCGTATTTTAGCCGCCATTTTGTTAATTTTGCACGTATATAAAATATTCTAGTTAGGTCGGTTCCTGAAGACACACTGAACATGAAACTATTTAATTTTTTTGTTTCAGACCATCCGTCGGGAAGATTTCACGACCACGGCAACGGTACCTGCTTTTCGAGGCGTTGGCTTTAAACATATTTTACGTGTACAAAAAATGAATAAAATACATTAATTTTTTTTTTTTTATGTACTTAAAGAGTGTATTTATTGAAAAGTTTAAACCCCATATCGATATCTTTAATAGTATTCTCAGAAAAAATTCACGAAAATAGCGTTTTTTTCATGGTTTCAAAGTAGAATCCCGCCTTAACGAAACGAATGGAAAATTACGCGAAGAACTATAAAAATAAAATCCTTTGATCAAGACGAAAAAAAATCACGAATTCATTACCAGCGGATAAGAAATAACAGATTCTCGGGGTACTTTTGTCGGTCGTTGTATGCACTCCTAGACGGTGTATTTAAAAGTGGATGCACTGTATAGAACACAGTCGTTATGCAGTCTGCATCGCAAGAGCGCACGAGAAGAGAAGGAAGAAGAGAGGAACTCGCTCGGTCGAACGCGCGCTTCGTTCGCCCGTTCACGCTTCGGCTGCCACGTACAGAAATTCCCAACGCTTTATCGGATGGACATCTGATCGAGGGAATCCCGACGTCTCGTTTCGCGACGATGCGCGGGCAACGCGAGGAGGCCGAGAAGAAGGAGCGCCGCATCCTGCACACTTTCGATCCTTTTACAATTAGTCCCTGTTTCCTTTTTCTCCCGTTCATACTCCTGTGGACGTACATTTTTTCGCTTCTTCTACACCCCGTTTCTCTCTCCGGCGTTTTCGATTTTCCCGCAAAGTGCACGAGGAATTTCTTGATCGATCGGTAAGTTCGTTCGCTTGTAACTCGAGAACCATTCAATCAATTTCGACGCATCTTTCACAGAATCACAGTTTCAATTCTGGAATTAAATTTATAAGGGGTAAAACGACCCCTCGAAAATAGGGGTGTTTTTCGTTTTTCCTCGATAACGTTATCGTTCTCATATCCGATGTATGGTACTCGAAAAAATAAACATTGTTGCAATTTGAAATTTTTTCATATCGTACCGTTAAAACGTTTTCGACAGAAAAAAAAACTAAAAACATTCCCATTTTTGAGGGTGCGTTTCACCCCTTAAAATCCGTTTTTCCGCCGATAAAAAAAAGTACGTATCGCTTACTTTTCCGTGCTTCATAACATATCCAAATTAAAAAAAAATCGTAGGCATGTTCCTTGCAAACGGGCTAAGCCAGCTTCGTTTTGGTTTTTTATTTTTATTTTTGCGATTCTTTTTGTAGCTGGTACGTTATTCTAAAAATGCCGGTTTTTTACGATTTTTGCACTTTGCAAAATCGCGGGCCGGACTTTGAAAAATATTGATATCACCATTTGGTGAAATGATCTTTGAAAAGGACACCGTTAGCTTCAGCTTTTTTGTTTAATGCTCCGACTTTTTCCCGTAGAGTTATTTACTTTTTTCTTGAAAAAAAAAACGGCAGATTTCCGAAAAGCCGGCATCGTGCGACGTAACGCGAAAACTATGAGGTTCGGAATATTTAGTCTGACGAATAAAAAGTTGTATTTTGTTATTTTGGAGTTACTACATATTTTCGATTTTTTTCCAAAATTTCTTTGTGTCGCTATTTTTGGTTGACGGTCGACAATTTTTCTCATTAATTTATTGCCGTTACTTCGCAACAAAGATGTTTCAATGAAAATATCAAGAGGAGAAAAGGTACATACAGCCTTGGCCAAAAGTATTGGCTAAGGCTATTGTATTGGCCATATTACATATTTAGCCATATTATTATTGTAAGTATTACAATTTGGCCATATTATTGTAATTTATATTAATATTTATATGTGTATATATTAATATATATACACATATTTGGCCATATTATTGTAATTTATAATAATATTATTGTAAATATTATTACAATAATATTTGGCCATATTATTGTAAGGCCAAAAGTATTGGCCAAAAGTATTGGCCAAGGCCCCCTATAAAATATTGATATTTTAGAAAGTACATAAAACTATTACACTTGCTTCGAGCTAAATCTAAGGCGGCATCATTAAATGTAAAATTAAACAATAGAAAACCTCATGTTGTAGATTGCAAAACATGTTGATCGTGAAACACTAAACATGTGCGTTTTTTAAATTTCGACAAAATCTTTTACCATTCTTCATTTGCTATTCTGAGAGTGAAGAAGTAAAGCCCTTTTCTGCGATTTTATCAGTTCAGCGCGATTCCCTGTTTTCTACAATACCCAAAACGGGTAAAAATTCAACTTGGATGTTTCGACTTGGGACTTTTCTTGTTTGTGCAAAAGCTAAATTTTGACCCGTTTTTCGTATGAAAGTTCACTACTTTTCGACATTCTCGAAGGTGCTGAATTAATGAAAAGCAGAAAAGGGCTTCTCCACTCTAAGAAGAGCAAATGAAGACTGGTAAAAGTTTTTTGTCGAAATTTAAAAAACGCACATATCTAGCGTTTTATGATCCAGATCATTTGCAAACGACCAAAAGAGGTTTTCTTGTATTTAATTTCACATTTGATGATGCCGTCTTAGATTTAGTTCAAAGCAATTGTAACGTAGTTTTATGGACTTTAAAAAATATAAATATTTTATAGGGGTGCCTGATACTTTTGACCAAAGCTGTATGTACTTTTTCTCCTCTTGATATGTTCATTTAAACATCTTTGCTTCAATGTAACGACAATAAATAAATGAGACAAATCGTCGACTATCAATCGAAAATGGCGATACAAAGAAATGTTGGGAAAAAATCTAAAAAATTGTAATGACTTCAAAATAATAAAATACAACGTTTTACTTCTTAAAATAAGACAAAATATTCTAAATTAATTCTAATTTACAGTTACGCCCCACGATGTCGGCTTTTCGAAAACTTGCCGTTTTTCCAAAAAAAAAAATAACTCTTCGGGTAAAAATCGCAACATTTTGAAAAACGAAGCTTTTTAGTTTCGTTTTCAAAGATCATATCACTAAACGGTGAGATCACTATTTTTCGTCCGGATGGAAAATGTACAGAGTGCCTAATACTTTTCGCCAAGGCTGTATTATAACAATGTCCGACTTAAATAATTGAAATTCCAATAAAAGAGACACCAAAGAAAATCGACAAGTTTAAATGAATTAATCTTCGGCCGCTTAAGGTTTTTCATTGAACGTTGGTATTCTCACAACGCGCGCAAAAAAACCTTAAAATATGCCAACGCCGCGAGTTGCTCGCTATTTTTTCGCCAATACGCGTGCACGATGTCAATTTTCGTTTCCAATTTTCCCACCGAAGCGCACAAACTCCGTGGATAGCGTTATAAAACAATCGTGATTTTTTCTATCGTGTTTTCGTTTGCCCCGAGAGGCGAAAAAGGGCCGGAAAAATATGCAAAATTGGCAAAAGGAAAAAAGGTTGCATATTTCGAAAAGTATCGTAATCGCGAATTGTGGGAGAGTCCGCGGCACTCGGTCGTGTTCTTCGGCGCAAACATAAAATCTGCATAAATTTGCAATTTTTGCATAAACCGATCGAGCAGTGAGATCTACCGGGATTTAACGTCGTGTATAACTACGCATTCCCCCTTTTCGAAATTGCCAATTTGTTCGTTCGTTTCGCGATACGTTGCGCGAATTAGCATTATGAGAAATTATTCATGCGTTTAAAAGTCGCGCCGCGAATCGAAAACTCGCGTGGACGCAGTTCGTCGAAAATAAAATTCGGAAAAACTTCGACTCAGTAATATCCCTGACCGCTTTGAGTTTTCTCTCCCTCAACGCTAATAAGTGCGCAAGGAATCCTCAGAATAATCATTTTATCCCCATACTACCGCGTAGAAACACAATAAGAAAAAACCCGCTCGACCACGTCGATATTTCGTTCGTTTCAAAAGTTCCCGGCGCTAATGGAAAACTAACGTTTCGATGGGCGTGTCACGAGAGGCGCGCCCAAATTACACTTTCTACGTGTCAGAATAGAGAATTACATCTTGTAATTTTCGTTACACGGTTTAAATTGTCTATAGCCCACAGGGCGAGGGGACTGCCCGAATTGACAGTCCATATAACGTTCACGAAATATTCCATGCATACAGGATATCCGGATTTTATTGCCCACACCAAATGAATCGCAAAAATGAAGTAGGTTTAAAAACCGTTTTCTACAAAAAAAGATTTACAGTCTCGAAGGAGAGATTTGAGAAAAAAAACAAATGCTGCATTTAGTAGACATGGCAGTGACCTTTATTATTTTTAACAGGACTATATCGTTATTTACCCGAGTCGAAATTTAGACCCTCCTTTGAATGCTCGAGAACCTATTTTCTTTGTAACGCACAGACCGCCGCCCTCCTTTGAATCCCCTTGAACCTATATGGAGAAATTTGCACCGTTGGTGACCCTCCTTTAGCCCTACTGAACCTTTTATTCAACCTCCTGAGCCTCCTTTAGGCCTATGGGCTCGGCTTGCGTGAACCTGCACAACCTCGTTTTGGTCTAAAGTCCTATCTGTACCCTACAGAACCTCCTTTGAATCCAAAGCAGAAGGAAAATGAAAGATTGGATCCAAAGGAGGTTCTGTAGGGTCAAGCTATATCTGAAAAATAAATTATATGTGTGAATTAAAAATGTGATGTATGATTATTTATTATAAGATTGATTTATTAATTCGAAACATATACATACATTGTCACAACTATAAATTATTTCGTGTAACTGAAAATATGTTTTAATTATAATTATCCCTTCTTTGGAATATCGGTGAACTGCGGATGGGAGAGAAGGGGGGAGGAGCGGAGGGCAGCATATTGAAGTAGGCTTAAAGGAGGGTTAGTAGGGTCAGAAGAGGTTTAAAGGAGGGCTAGGAGGCTCTGCGAGCCACCGGTGGAAGGAGTCAAAGGAGAGTTAATAGGGCGAAAGGAGGTTTAAAAGAGGGTCTGTAGGTTTGCGTAAGCATTAAATCAGGCTCACTAGGGTTTAAAGGAGGTTCAGATGAACCTACTAAACCTCCTTTGAGTGAAAAAGTCCAATTTCTGCCACTTTTGGAGGTTCAGTAGGTTCTGATATACATTATGTTTTTGAGATTTCCATTTGAACCTCTTGAACCTCCATTGAATGACAAATTGGGATCGAAAGGAGGTTTAAAGGAGGGTCTAAATTTCGACTCGGGTACCATATATTGTTATTTGTTAAAAAGAATAGGCGGTGCGGAAATGAATCTAATGAAAAATAAATCGGCTCCCTAACTTACTTTTTGCCGCTTCTTAAAAGATAACTTCCCTTTTTTCACCTAGTTGAAATTTTTGAAAATATCGATTTGTGGTTTTCGACGGATTCTCGAAATATAACATTTCAAAAATATTCTCCAAAAATGTCAAGTCGATCCGTTCAAAATTAAGAGACTTAGAGGACGTTTATTCGTTTCGTGAACTAGTGAAACTTAAACGCGTTTCGCTACAAAAAAAACCTTTCAAAAAACTTGAAACTTGACAAGCTTCTTTTACGTATCAAAACGCAGTGCTTGAACGAATTAATCTTTTTTCGATACATTTGTTTTTTCATCAACGCAAATAGAATAGAATTTTTTAACCGAAAATCAATACTTTCACTTTGAAGTGCGGCCATTTTTTCAAGCAACAATGCTTTCTTCGATCCTTCGTCCAAGCACAGGATAATTTTATACGACAACTAAATGGGTTCGATTATTTAATTCCGTATGGTTTGTGTCCGCGCGGGCGTGGTCACCCCACGAAGAACATTTTTCAAACGGTACTCGGCACAAATCATTACATCTGCCACATTTATAAATATTTGTTGACAAAAAAAATGATAAAAGGTACTCAAAATCGTATTCCCTACCGTAAAAAAAAAATTGAAAACCTACAAAGCCAGATGTGACCCGTTGAGGATAACTTCCGTATTTTTCCGGCTAAAAAGATGATCTTCAAAATATACCATACAAATATAGGAAAAGGTCATTTCGAGCCCGCTACGCTTGCGTTATATTAGCTATCAGCACTGCTCTTTTGAGGATGGTTCTCACATGTTTTTTTCAACGATCTTTAGTGACAGGACGATTTTTGAAATGACTTTCGTATAAACGTGCTCATATTTATTTAAATGCGATTTCAAAGATACTGAAGTTCAAATAGTACCGATTGTGAGGACAACAGTACATAAAAAAATGTATATAAAAGAGACCGCCCTTATAGTAGCCATTTGTCCGCTCGATTAGCATTACACACATATATATATACACACTTGCACCTACATAAGTGTATTGTGCTATTTGAGAGAGTGGGGTGGTCGTGGTCGAACCGTTTTATTCCAATCAAATGTCGTAAGTGGATTAACCTCGGGCTACCCGAACATCATACTCCCAGTGCGTACATGGCGGCATCGTTTTACCAACCGAGAAGCTTGTGTTTATATATACATATATAGTACGGGGTGCGCGTCTGCGTGTTATTATAAAAGTCACGCACGTTAACGCACGTGCGTGGCCGCGTTATGGCTCTGGACTGCAGAGCACTCTCTCCCTCTCGCTCGCCCTGCCTCTGTACTCTATATATCCTTATTTATATACGAACATGTGTATATATATATATATATATATATATATATATATATATATATATATATATGTGCATATATATATATGCCCATTTTCGCATGTTAACCTGGCAATATTTATGTACTTGTGTATACAAAACTGAACGAATTGCGTCGAGCGTACGCGATCTCTTGGTATAATAAAGGCGCGAAGTGGGTCCGGGAAGGGTAGAAGGCAACGAGAAGACGAGCTGTCGCCCCGAGGCACGCATTCGTAACGTTGTAAGTGAACGCAGATTTCTCAAGAAGAGAATGTACATGCGCATGTAGGTATGTGTGTACGTCGTCGAGTATGTACACGCACGTGTGTAGAGATCACGGTATCTCGGTCATTGATACATCTCGCTGATATCCACACCCGATACCGTGAGAGGCTCGCATTACGCTCGTGTACTCGTTATACGAACGAACGTTAGTCCATTTCAAGTATACTTACAACGACGTCTCCATGCACTTTCAATTATAATTACGCGATTGTTGGACTTGTAAAGAATTGATTGGGCAATGTTGTTTTAAGGATCGTTTGGATTTACGTCGATAGGATTTGTGAAATTGCGGGTCATCGTACCGCTTACTTTATTACATTTATTTATTCATTCTGTATGAAAACGTACGTGGAAAAATCTGGGGCTCGGAAAACAGGTCGGTTTTTTTAAATTTATTTTCTTATGAGATTTTCAATTGATACTGAGTTTTGCTGCCACGTTTGAGTTTTTTTTTAAAGAAAAATAGTGATAACCAGTGAAAGTATTATTCAACGACGAAGACAAGTAGGCTTATCTAAAATGAAAAATAAAGTATTTTTATGTAATAAAAGTTTGTAGAAAAGCTGTAGAAAAGAACGTTCGATTTTTGGCAAAAAAAACTACTTTCATTATGTGTTATTGACAAATGGACAAACATATGAAAAAATCATTCGGTCATACGATAGAAAATATTATAAACTATTTATAATATTGTAAATATTATAAACTATTTATAATATTGTAAATATTATAAACTAAACCCAAAAAAACTATGCGCCGTAGCACAGTGGGCGATCTTATCTTTCACAAAAATCGTCATAATCCGGTCAACTTTTCGATATTTTAATAAAATGTTTGGTGCCAATTAAAGTTAAGGCTCTAAGCTACAAAGCTAGGTACCCAAAAAATTGTATTTTGGAAATCTCAAGTTTATCGCGACCTCTTAATTGATACCTATAGTTTGCTATATACCGCAAATTGTAAATCCTTGGTCCGTTCATAATAATCTACAAATTTAATACTCGAAACAAATGGTAGTTGGAAGGGGCAAGGTCTGGGCTATAAGGCGGGTGAGCCAGAATTTCCCACCCGCTATTTTCCAAATAGTTTTTAACCACAATAGCAACGCGAGGCCGACTTTTGTCATGTTGAAAGATTATGGACTCGTGTCTGGTCGCATATTCTGGACGTTTTTCGGCTATAGCTCGCTTCAAACGGATCAATTGTTGCCTGTATAAGTCTCCCGTGAAACTTCCACAAGCATTCGGTGGGCTTCAGCTGCACTTTTCTTTCAATTGACACAGTTTTCAATCAGCACTTGCCGCAAATGGTGCTTATTTCGGACGAAATTCGACATTTTCACCGCAGTAAAAATTAGACTTGATGGGCAAATCTCAAAGGTCTGTAAACGATATTTGGTTAAGAGATGTTGATACTTCACGATACAGCAAAAATCAGCTGTTGCCGTCAACCATTTATAGCACCTAGAGCCATCTTTTGAAAACGGACCGAACTAAGTCGTACACCTAATATATATATATATATATATATATATATATATATATATTATATATATATAGGAATATATATATATATATTATATAGGAATATATATATATATTAGATAGCAATATATATATATATATTATTGGAATTATATATATATATATATATATATTCTTATCGTAGATTAAAAATCTCTGAATTGAGAGAACGAGAGAAAAAAGTGACCAATCCATTCTCGTACAAAGCGTTCGAATCCATGGGAAAGGATAAGTCGGTTAACGCTTTCGAAAGTATGCGTGTTAACGCAAAATGAGTTTTGTACAATCAACCAACACACACATACAAAAAGAACGAGAGAGAGAGAGAGAGAGAGAGAGAGAGAGAGAGAGAGAGAGAGAGAGAGAGAGAGAGAGAGAGAGACAGAGAGAGAAGGCAATTTAATTTGATTCTAACGTAATTATGTTTGAACGAGGGGGAGCGAGCGCGGCGGCGGCAAAGTTTTTGCTGGTATTCTGCAAGTGGCTCCCTTTCATGCACGTATACGCGCATATATAAATTCGCGTCCGTTATCCGATGTGTTCCATTTAATACAAACTCCGATATAATCCGATTATACGAATGTTATCTCACCTTGTAATCACTGTGATTGCCACACAGGATATACGCGAGATATCGGACATTTTACCCGAGGGAAAAAATTTGCCACTTTTTCGGGGTCATGTATATATATTAGTCGTATGCACGTGGCTCGTCCCTCGTACTCTCTCTCTCTCTCTCCCTCTCTCTTTAATTCCTAGAATAAAATTTTTGCAGCTCAGCCGTACGAATTATAATTCCACCCCCTCGCTAAGTGTTTTTCTTCACCTTTCCAGCGTCCATGAATGTCATAAGTACGGGTCAAGGATCATTGAATAGCGAAGGAGCTGGATCGGTAAAAAAAATCAACGTGACACTCGCTCAAAAGTTTTATGGAATATGCTGAAAATTTTATCTGATTTTCATTTCCCATAACAATTCATTTACTTAATGGTAACAACGACAAAAATAACGACAGTGGTAGTTGCAATAATAATTATATTTTACTAGTACGTAGATGGCAACAATAGAAGTAAGAATATCGGTAACAATTGTACAGCAATGTGTTAACAACACAAAAAACACCACTAATTATTATTATTATTATTATCATTATTATTATCGTCATGAAATAATAACAATTTTGTAAATAAAAATTATAATTACAACGATAATAACAAAATGACGATAACAATGGTGACAATGATAATCAAATAATAATAAGTGACAATGCTAACAATGACGATAAAAATAATATCAATATCATTAATAACGATGTCCAAAAAAATGATTACAGTAAAAACCATAATAATAACATGAACAATAATATTAGCACCAACGATGAATTGAGAATAGCTATCACTGACGATAATAATTAAATGAAGCATGATTCAATTTGAAACCAGTCTTCAATCACTTTTGTCAAATGTGCCAAGCGTCGACTTCGATATTCTATCCCATTTGTCGATGCTTCACAGAAATTGAATAATGCAAAAATAGAAACGTAAAACAAAAAAAAATCAAACAAAAAACGGAGAGCTAAATCACTGAATTCGGGGGAGAGCATCCCGGAGACTATCCATGGGTATAATGGCTGAACGTTCAAAATAATTCGAGCAGGCTGTCCGTCGGGAAATCTCGACTGCAGCGAGCGGTTTTGGCTCTCCGTATTATACATATGGATATATACATACATACATACATATATAGACATATAGATGGGCACATATTTTTTTGGCCCGATCTTCGTGCTCGCCTGGCCGGCGGATCGCGTGTTGCCGGTGTGACACTGTCAATTCTCGTAGGACTCTATATAACTTCCTCTCATTCGTCGCTGCTCGCAGTCTCGGCTCTCACACATGCACACAAATATCGACGTAACTCGGTCAATTTTTGGAAATTTCACGGAAGCTTTGCTACAAATTCAAGTTAAGAAGTACGTTAAGACGCAACCTTTCAATATCAAATGAATATATGCGAGTAAGGAATATCAGTATGACATTTATCGATTATTATGAATGCAATGGGGAATTATAACTCGCAGTATACGGTCTAACATATAGCAAGTTATACGTACTCATTGAGGGCACAATTACGATATCTCTGGCGCCTTGATTTGACCGTGGATTATTCATGTTTGGCCCACAAAAAACACTTTTTTACGAATAAAAAAATCGCAATTTTGGCTTCCTTTAGAAGATACAGGACATTTTACGAATTATTCGTTATTAAACGATTTAACTGGTTTACGTTGATGTAGTTTCCTTCGGAATGGGCTATGTCGCGAAAAAAATAAGAACAGAAGCATAACTTTAAAAAAACACAAGAAAAGAAAAAATAATTAAAACCAAAAAAGAAGATTTTTTTTTTAAAAGCCGGGGTTCAAGGATAATGACACAAACAAACAAACCCATACACACACACGCGCACACACACATGCACCCATACATAAACACACAGCGGAGAGGGTTTTGGGTAGTTACAAATGTGGGAGTGACGCCCCACGGTTCCTAATCTCCGCTATCACAAACACGCACACACAAAACAGCCCTTTTCAGGGCCAAAGATTACCAATGCAGACAACCTCCACGTGGTGTATTCTGGACAACGATAATGATCTGCAGCCAACTTCGGTCAATCAACGACAAAGTACGACGAAACAATGTAAAACACGCGGAAAATCCGATTTACATCGAAAATCGGAAAAGTACTTTTTTTCTCTTCGAAGCGCTGTAAATACAAAACTAAGGCTCATCTAGAAATGTATAGGAAACTAAGGCTATCCAGGAATATATAGGAAATTAAAATACGCGATTGCATTCATAACAATCGATTAATTTAATGCAAGTATACGTAATTTATTTATGTATTTATTTGCTATCGAAAGCTTCCTATATTATGTATGTATGGACTAAGTATAACATTAATATAAAGGAAGCTCTCCAGTGTGACAGCCCGAAAAATCGCTGTTTTTCGCGATTTTTTTTTTTAAAGAAAAAATAATCTAATCGGTCTGGTTTTTTTTTTGTATATTAATTGGGTATTGAAGAATACAAAACAATTTTTTAAAAATCGATTTATTTATTGATTAATATCTATAAAAATGATGAAACAATTGTTGCAGAAAATGCACTTGGATGTGGTGTCCACGTTGGGGGTCACAATTTTGATCTGAAACAAAAAACACAAAAAGATTATTGATCGGTATATAATTGGCTTTCGTGCTATGGAGGCTTTTTTTTTTTTTTTTGCAAAAATGGCGCCGGTTTGAACAAAAAGTATCGATTTTAGCATTTTTTTTGGCAGTTTTTTTTACAAAAAAATAGGAAGATGTCGAAAAAAAAAAAAGCTTCCATAGCACGATAAACAATGACGTTAAGAATATTGTGTAAAAAATTCAACTCGATAGCTTTAAAACTCTGCCCTCCAAGTTGGACACCGTTTTGAAAAATGCTGTTTCGAGAAAAACGCGTTCAAAGTTTCGCTGTAGCTGTAGCGCTCCGTTGCCTTCTTCCAAGAAATGCTGCACAGTAACCGAAATAATCTGAATTTCGGCATGAAAATTTCAGGGAATATTCGGAAGAGTGTATACTATTCGATAAAGCAAAAAAAAAAAAATCGATTTTTTGAAAATTTCACACTGGAAAGCTCCCTTAATATTAATATTTATCAATATCAGTACGTATATGCAGGAGACATGTTTTTTCGTACATTCAAAATCTTTGGGTTGTACGAACATCTCTCTCTCTCTCTCTCTCTCTCTCTCTCTCTCCCTCTCTCTCTTTCTCTCTCATTATAAGTCTATATAACTTCCCCTTATTCGTGGCGGCTCGAAGTCTTGACTATTCAATACCTATTCAAACGATTAAGTCCATAAGAAACGAGATTGCGGTTGTCGATCGACATCGGCGGGAACGATCAATCGATCGGAAATGCGATCGCGAATGGAGCTCTCGCATCGCGGGGCTGCAGGCTTCGGGCACGACACCTGAAACAATTATTACTCCGATCAATACATATACGCGAACGTGCGGCCGTTTCGTCGGTGCATTATCGGATTCACTCGATTAGGGACGAGTGAGCCCACACACGCGCGCGCGCGCGCACACACACACAAACACACACACACACACACACAGAGCGCATGTCATGTACTAGGTAAGAATGCCTGGGCCGTCGATTACAGTGGAATGAGCAAAATCGAAAGGAAAAAATCGTCACTCTTAAGCGTCAACGTCAATGACTGCATTTGCGGGAGCACCAACGCTCATGTACTCGCGATTGTTGCATCGCTGCAGAATTCATCCATTCGAGTAATGGACGGAATGTCGGTTGAGCAGGCACCCTTGTGGATGCGTCAGTGTTCTCTTTCTTTGCAATGTTAAAAAACTATATTTGATTTAAGTGAGGACACCACTGTGACAGGCCGAAAAAAGGTAATTTTCCGATTTTTTTTTACTACATTACTACTCGGAATTTGGAAAAAAAGATATTTCATTAAGCATACACTGAACTGATTCCGTGTAGTTTTATTTTTAAAAAAATTTAATTTAAAGAATATGGTCGAACGACCGAATCGATAACTTGGCAATGGTCGGTCTGAAATATAAAAATAAATAGTTTTACAGTGTATATAAATATAGTTCTCGATGTACGTAGCAGTTCGAAAAAAAATTCACGAAATGGTGGATGTTAAAAAAAAAATGTAATTTTGGCGACTTTTTTTACTTGTATTCGGGGGCTTAAAAATATTAAATTATAAAAAAAAGAACTGCTACTTACAACGATACCTACCGCGATTACGGAAATTTCGGTTGGATATTCTACGGAAATTGCAAGTCGAATAATTATAGCTAGAGTTATGATTCCGGCCGGGTCGAGAAACATGGTTTCGATAAAAACGTGATTGAAGACTCTATTGTACATAGGTAAATCGTTGCACTACCTGCTTTCACTAAAACGTCTGTAACTTGATACATTTTCAATATTTCAACTTAACGTTTTGTTCACATATTTTTGAATATGTGCACGTTAAGAAAATGCAACAAAAACATTGATTTGTTGACTCATCACAGTTGCTCTGTTTGAGTCAAGTAATTTTTCAGGAAAAGCGTTTTAAATGTAACGTTGCCTCGAGCAAACTCAACATATTTTCTCGTTGACAATACATATTTATCCGTGTTGTTAACAATCCTCAATGGTGAAAAGTGATAATAAATATTTTTTATCAGCACCATTTCGGTACATACGACAGGATATTCGTCTTACGATACTCTCACGAGAAGTGTAATTCCCATGTCTTTCGGAATACACTTGGCCGGGCGCGAGCAACCATGCGCAAAATTCGTGGTGCGTCGATACGTTTCATGGACTCCGTTGTACGTTCCCTCGGAGTGCACACGGTTTGCGGGAGAAACCTCGGGCCCTGCGCCACACTCCTGTCACGGAGCGTACTACTACGTCTATGAACTTGTTAGTGAATTCAAATTATAAATCCAAATAGACCCTGTTGAGTCTATGCGACGAAATATTCATCGAGTAAATATTATCAAATACCAAAATGATTAGAAGCATACAATTTTTTTATTATTCAACGGTATTGAATAAATCTTCATTCAAATAGATAACTATATTCAAAATAAATATCTGCAATGGTAGAATCAAATTTAAAAAAAATCGATCTTACGTTCATTTTTGTTGATTCAAATACAAAAGAATCCCATAAACACTTTCAGTTGATTAATATGAATATTTTTTTTTTCACCGAAACAACAAATTATTTCGGATCGTTACGTGACGTACTACAAATAAATAAAAATGTATTATTCCCACCAAACGCGACGGTAAGTTTTGACATAACTTTTAAATCATCACCTCTGTGCGAGTGAGATATATTGTTGCTCGGTAGACGACCGTATGACGCACTCCTTACCGACGTCCGAATTACCACCCGTCCACTGCGCTCTCGAATACAAATGAAGCGCGTAAACGCATCGAATGAATTATATACAGCGAGAAAGAAATCCCCCAACAAGATATCATTATAATCGGATACACATGCGCGCATGCATAAACCACGTATGAATGCTATTGTTAAATTTGTTCCTCCTTGTCGTTCGTATTATTATTTATTTATCCGCTCATTTGCAAATTTCCCTCGAACATGATGAATAGAGCAAGACGGATTACGCGAACGAATGCATGAAATATTCAACACCTTTTCGCATTTAGTCTCTCTCTCTCTCTCTCTCTCTCTCTCTCTCTCTCTTCGCTATTTGTACGTAGCAAATGCACCAACGGTTTGGGTTCAACATATACGCTCATCACCGAAGAGATCGTATTATGTAGGTATATTCCGACAATACAATTCAAAACGATGATGTGTATATATAGGCACACGGAATGTTCGAAATTCGAATAAAATAGCTCCGGTATCTACAAAAAGTGAATAAATATATAGAATCGAATTCGGGAGGCTCCGAAAAAAGAGCGAATATATATATATATATAAATGAGAGGGGAGGTCGATGGCGTTGGTGCATATCATTTTAAGGGCTTCACATCGTCTACATATACAGAGTTATTCACAACAATCAGGGTTTCCTTTCATTCCTATAATGTATGTGTCATTCCGAGCAAACTGCTTTTTTTTTAAAGCCCGCGACAAAAATTGCCCAAGACTCTCTTTGCCAAGGCTCTCAAGACAAAAATTGCCCAAGGCTTTCAAAGTTGAGTAAAGTGGTGAGCACAGTGGTTTTGAAAAATATAAAATAATAAACGAAAATGATTGAAAGATATGATCGATTTGCGACGAAAGTCTCCGTATTCGTTATTTTGCAGTGAAAATAAAAATCGTTGGCGAAAAAAAAAAAACAATTTTACCGAAGGGGGAATCGAAGCAGCGCTCGATCCGTCTGGGACCCTCCGCGACTAAGCAACTACTGTTATGTGCCGTTCTTTACTCCTTGGATTTTTAACGCGAATATCTTGATCAGTTCTTGTCGCAAGACATTTAAAAAAAAGCACTTTCCTCGCAATGACACATCCTATATGCTGACCAAGAGAACCCCCAATCTTTGTGAATCATTCTGTATGTGTGTGTGTGTGTGTTTGTGTGCGTGTGTGTGTGCGCGCGCCCGCGTGTGGGTGGAATGGATTGATGGGAATGAGATGAATTATTTCAATGACAGGTATATAGTCAATATGAATGGGTGTGTGTGTGTGTGTGCATGCGAGCGTGTGTGCGTGCGTATGTGTGTGGATGTGTGTATACGAGGGAATGTACGTTAAAGCGACTTAATTCGTATACAAACGCTCTCGCATCAGTGTCCATAGAGAAAGAAATACAGTGAGAGAGTCGAGGAGGGGGAGAGAGAGAGAGAGAGAGAAAGAGAGGGAGAGAGATCTGAAATGCACAGCTCGCGCCTACAATGAAATGTATAATATATATCTTCTTCGCTTATTCACGCGTTATACGTTATTCATGACAGAAAATTTTTACAATTTGATTGCCCAAAGCATCACTCGAATATAGATGTAAAAAGAAAAAAAGGAAAAAAAAACACAGTGTGATGGAAATAAGCACTCGATTGAAATGCTAATTGAAGGATATAATGGTGGTATGATTTTTGTTTTGCTATCGAAGTATTTGTGAAAACATCGTGAAATGAATGAACGATAACGAATTCCAAATTGTTTATGGAAATGAACGGAAGCGGACAGTTCTTTTTTTAATGCCAGTGTTCGGGGACGATTTTTTTCTTCATTTCGCAGGAGAATTGTGGGCGAGAAAATATGTGAGGAACGATATCGAGCTCGGAGAAATAGTTACTAGTGATAAAAGAGTAATTGAAAAACTTTTTCTCACCTCTCCAAAAAGATTGCGTATAGGTAAATGTTTGTCTCCAATTGCATCATGTGATATTTCTTTGGTATTAATTATCGCCAAATTACCAGTGGCGAAGGAAATATTTTTTGGAAAATAACACTTTTTCGCCTCTACAAAAATATGGCGCACCATTTTTGTTACTCCGATTGCATAATGTTATGTTTTCTTGGAACTAATAAAATCTTGAATATAATTATAAAACAACGATAAATAACGTTGAAAATAAGTAACAAAATTAGGCCGGTTCGAAGCTAGTTGTACATTTAATCGGCCCCTCTTATATAGCCACGTACATCATCCACACGGAGTAAAATTAACGTAGTCGTTGAGTTATTACTTCCATGACAAATTTGCGGCGAACGAGGTGAAAAGCGCGACCAGCTGTACAACAATATACCGGAGTCTACACCGAGCGCGTAAATCCATGGAACCCGCGCGAGTTTTAACGAAGCCAATAATTTTGCATCACGGACCGCACGTATTCTCCCACAGAATCCATAAATCGAGTGCGATATCTCAAGCAGTTTTTTTAAATACGAAACGAGTTTGTTTGGGGTTCGGCCTGGCACCGCACGTATATTCGCACAGAAACTACGTTCGGAAAATAAATTCGGTGGCGTATGCCAAGCAGTTTCCTGACGCGCGAGCACACACGAGTCGATCGGTAAAGAAAACGATTGAGTTTGCCGATTTTTTTTTCTGAAAAAACGATTCGGTACCTAGTGGCTTAAAGTTTTTACCCTCGTCTTGTGATTGGACGAAGAAGAACCTTGTTTCACCCAATCGTCGTTATTGTGGAAAAAGATTTTACGAATCTATCGCGAAAAATTGGAATGAAAGTAGGTTAGAAAACAATTTTTGTTCGAGCCGATCGTAAATCGAAGGAATTTCGACCTGGCCACGTCGGAGGCACACAATCTTACACTCGGACCTCTCTGGAAAAAAATAGCTGAGAACAATAAACAATTATAGTGTACGTAATTGTTGGTAAATGCGAAAAAAGTGTGTGTATGTGTGTGTGTGTCGCTCACTCGCACATACCGTTTGATAGAAAAAATAAATAAGGGTATTTTGCGATTAAATAATCGAGGCGAGAATTTTTTCCCGGATGAAAATGTTTCTTACTTCATCTTGAATGATATAGTTCATCTTTAAAATACAACAATACGTTATTTGGCCTGATTTTGTAGTCTACGGTTAGCAACGTAGATTCGCGCGGTGAGCAGTAAAATTGAGTAACTCAGAGTTTCTAAAATGCAAAGTTGGCAATCCCAGTAGCCATTATACCTAATTAATATTTCAGTAACGTCGATTCGCAGATTTTGTAGGAAAATTGGACCGTGCGATCTCGCTTGCAATATTCATCGGGTACGTGGGAAATTCACGCATGACTAGATAAATGAATAATTATGCAAAGGACGACGAATAACAGATTTTACAATAGTATTCATTATCGTGGATATAGACCGAATGAAATCTTGCCGAGTGATATTTCCCATCTGTTTTTCATAATTAAATGATACTCCGATCGATGCGCGTTAAAAATCAAATCGATTCGCGAAAATCGTCTTTTATACATCGTATGAAATAATGATCATACTCGAAAGAGCATAAGTCACGAGAATTCTAATGATTTTTTGGAAAGTTTTTTCTTTTCTTCTTTTTTTTACAATCGCTGATCGAACGCATGAACAAATACACAGAAACGTACATATGCACATTTGCATGTTCCATGAATATGTAAAGATTCATGTGAACCTGTCACTGATATTGCAGACGTTATTGAACCGATTAATTAATGCGGAGCCCTTGTCTGCTGTTGAACCGATGGGATGCCGAGAGATACATACGTGCCCCCCGGACGAACGTCACGCATAATACTTAACCCGGGTCTGCATAAGTTTCGAGCTCAAAAAACAAATCGATTTTCAAGACTCTTTCCCAATCGTCGAGACTATTGGGATTACGAGGTCGCGATTTCACACACACGATTGATGCATAATCTTGCCAAGTTTGAGTATTTCTTTCATTCAAAAACATTCATGAACAATGAAGGTACAGTTATTTAAACAAAGTGCTGCCTTCGCTGTATGGCTAACCGGGATAGATCATTCTGGCAATTAGGCTCACATAAAGTGGAAAATAAAAAAAATGTACTTTTAGTATAATATTTCGTACGGCTGGCTGCTTTTTTTTGATAATTACAAAAACGGAAAGCTGTAAACAAAAAAGTTCGATTTTCGACGAAAACAAAACTTCAATTATTTGTTATCAACGAATGGATAAACGTATAAAAAATAATCCGCCCATACGATGGAAAATATTATGTATTATGCGCCGCCCGAATTTGAAGTGAATCGGAAGAATAGATTTTGCGGTAGGACTTGCACCTTTTCATAAAACAATTCCGGTCGTTTTTACGATTTTTATTTTTGCAAAACCTTTCGGTTTCCCGCATGACTTCAAAACTTCACGGTTCAAAAAATACCACCGCCACAAGCGACTACTGTTGTTTTTTTTCCGTCACTGGAAGCAGAAGCCAGCGGCTTTTTTTTCAATGGAACGCCGTGGAACGTCCTCACAATCAAACACGAGCGAATACCGAAAAGCAAAGTAACAAACGACTCTTCTCCTCGATGTATCAAGACCACCGAGTCTTTCATTTTTTGTTCCCTTTGCCGCATATCCCGCCGAGTCCCAAGCCAAATTTACGAGAACGCGACACGGATATAAAAAGAAGAAAAAAACTCGCAAAATAGACAATTTCGTAAGTGTAACGAGGAGCATCCGCAGTTATATACGTGCGATGAAAAATGGAGCACCGCGTGACATATTGCACGTATATGCGCGATTATTGTCATTCGAGTACGGAGCACGTGGCCCAGAAAAATTTAGAACGCGGCAAACGAGAGCACGAAGGAGATGAGCACAAAAAGGAAAAGAGAAGACGAAAAAAGAAAGGGTAAGAAAGACAAAGAGAGAGGGAGGGAGGGTGGGAGAGAAAACTACAGACAGGCAGAAACCGACAAAGAGACGGAATGTGAAAAAAGGCAGTGAGAGAGAAAGGAGTTGGGAGACGAGGTTTGATCGCATAATATGCTCGAGAACTGACCCACATCACTTTTACGGTTCAAGTCGTTGGTTAGATTACACATATGGCTAAATGTGGGACATTTCAAGTTGATTCCTCATGGCTGTAGTCGTTGCATCCCTTTCCAACTACAGTAATAACTTCAAGTTCTTTTTTTTATATCTCGTTACCTATAAATATCTACAAATATATATATATATATATATTTTGACTTTTACATATATATATATATATATGTAAAAGTCATCGCTGATTTGAAAAATGTCCATTCCACCAAAGTTTCACGAATTTACAAGATTTTCTGACCTTCGAAAATGCATCTTTTCACGTTTCGGCTTTTGCAGAATCACCCTATCGACCTAGGGAGTTCTACCAGTACTCATTTTGCGCGGTATCCATCTAGCTCTCGAATGAATTTTGACTTGGTTGGCTAGGACGATTTTTCAATTCGGTGGATCGGCCCAAAGTCGGTTTTCCGGATTACCCAACTTTTCCGAGTCCTCTGGATGTCGATTTTCGCAATTTGGGGTGGCTTCTTCAGGTAGAAGAAGATAGGATATCGGGACGGGTCCAATTCTAAGTATCCTCTGAGTATTTTGAAATCCTTTTCGACAAGGGGCTTATCAATCTTAAATGTTTAATAAACTGCTGAGATATGGCTGATTGAGAAATTGCAATTTTACCGTTTTAGCGAAACGGGCCGGATGGTGGGCAAAATAAAATATTTGATATTAAACCTACGATGGCCTTGTCTGATCTAGAATTGATGGCTAATTGTAAAAATCCTAGCCCCGCCCGCTAAGGATTCATGTTTCATTAAGGGAGCTTTCCAGTGTGAAATTTTCAAAAAATCGATTTTTTTTTGCTTTATCGAATAGTATACACTCTTTCGAATATTCCCTGAAATTTTCATGCGGAAATTCAGATTATTTCGGTTACTGTACAGCATTTCTTGGAAGAAGGCAACGGAGCGCTACAGCTACAGCGAAACTTTGAACGCGTTTTTCTCGAAACAGCATTTTTCAAAACGGTGCCCAACTTGGAGGGCAGAGTTTTAAAGCTATCGAGTTGAATTTTTTACACAATATTCTTAACGTCATTGTTTATCGTGCTATGGAAGCTTTTTTTTTTTTTGACTTCTTCCTATTTTTTTGTAAAAAAAACTGCCAAAAAAAATGCTAAAATCGATACTTTTTGTTCAAACCGGCGCCATTTTTGCATCAATAATCTTTTTGTGTTTTTTGTTTCAGATCAAAATTGTGACCCCCAACGTGGACACCACATCCAAGTGCACTTTCTGCAACAATTGTTTCATCATTTTTATAGATATTAATTAATTAATAAATCGATCTTTAAAAAATTGTTTTGTATTCTTCAATACCTAATTAATATACAAAAAAAAACCAGACCGATTAGATTATTTTTTCTTTAAAAAAAAAAATCGCGAAAAACAGCGATGTTTCGGGCTGTCACACTGGAAAGCTTCCTTAAGATGTTCCCGGAAAAACGGATTTTCGGCAAAACTTTTGTATTTTTATCTATCGGGGCATTTTTCATAGAAAAAATTTAGAAAGCTGACCAAGCCCAACCAACTCTACTATTTTCAAAAACTCCGAAGGATATCTATAAGAATATATGACAAAAAATTGGGAATCTAAAAACAAAATTCCTAGTTAACCTTCGCGGTTATACCCAAGGTCTAATTGACATTGTCAGCTTTTCCCCCCTTGAAACGAAACAACTTTCACTTGAAACATTTCCCATTATAATCCGTACTTTCTGGGACATAAGCTCGCGACACTTTTTTCGAACCACTCTGTATACACGTTTAGTAGATAATCGTTGCGGCATTTCTTTGATACTGGGACAAGAATTATCCTCTCCGTTTGCGTGCGTGTGGTTCGTATCTAGCTTCGATAAAAGGACGAATCTCTTTTATGCATTTCTCACTCAACGATATTTTCAACAGCGAAGAAAAAAAAGCCAAGCGGAAGGAAAACGACTAGAAAAAAAGATATCTGTATGCGCATGGAAAAATAGATCCCGAAAATCGAGAAAAACGAAAAACGAAAATCAACGCAAATACTTCCACGAAGTCCATGTATTCCGAAGTTTCTGTAACGTGCCTCGTCGCTAAAAAAAGCAACGCAAATAATAATCTCCGCTCGACGTGCCGGTATTTGCTCGAGTTTCGGGCAGGAGCCCCGAAACATATTTTTCGAGCGCTTCAGGATATCCGTACGTGGGGGGAAAAAAATCGAGGCAAAACTCGGATTTTTCCGAAATATTTCTGCAGCGCTGGCCGCAGAGACGAGTTGCGGAAGAATATTTTTCACCGCGCGGGAATATTACTCCCGGAAGCGTGAAAAAGTACAGAGTGTAAATAGCCGCGGGTAAAGAAAGAGAGAAAAAAAAAGCACGGGAAATAGGGGCTTTGTGGGAGCTTTCGATTATGCATACACGCAGAGCCGCGACCACGGATATGACGTATTCGCGGTACAAGTGACGAGAATAAACAATGAAAAAAATAAAAATAAAACAAACAACGACACTGTAGTGGACGCGCGGCCGTTGCGGACCAATACTCGGATGGGTGACCATTCGGGCGTGCGCCCGGACTACAGCAAATCACGGAAAATAGAGCCACTCGTATTGACGCAGTTTTCTCACATTTTCTCTGTGCCCTGGTGCTGACGCGAAACCGTAGTGCATTAAGAAAACGGAGGCAACAATCCAGGAGGGTTGCCAAAAAACTGGAAATAGTGAAGTGGAAAGTATGGAATGAAACGAATAGGATAGTGAAAAGCTGCGAGACAAACGATGGAAAATTAAAATTATTAATTTAAAAAAAGCGTAAATATTGGATAGTTCCATATGAAACCGCCCGCTGCCACTAGATGGCGTTAGGTCGCAGATTTTGGTCGATACAGTCCGTCAAAAAGGGCATAGGTGACATTTGGGCGACGCGTTTACATCGTCTATTGTGATTGCCTTCACAATGGCAAGTTTTTCTCCAAATGGGTCACCCTTGCGGCTAGTTTTGCTTTATTATTTTCTGATTATTTTATTTTGCTTGAGGAAGTGTATGTCGAAGATGCTCCATCGAGTACAAGGTGCAAAGAGTGCTTTTCGCCGCGTTCGAAGTCGTCATTTCTCTATGGACAACGAAAAGCGCGAAAAACCACTCGAAACCGGGCTGCCGTGTATTACGAGCTGGTGAAAGCGTCGGAAAGCACCACTGGGGATCGTTGACGACTGCAGCTGATGCGTTTGAAGCGAGCTCTACGCGAGAAGAAGCCGGAATGGGAGAACCGCCATGACAAGTTGATTTTGGAGCACGACAAGGCCAGGCCACATGTTCCTCAACCGGTTAAAAACTATTTAGAAGGGGGCAACTGGGTTGTCCATTTGTTCCGGTTGATGGAGTCCGCTCTTACGGCTCAGCACTTCACATCGTATAAGGGAGTGAAAAAATGGCTGGATAACTGGAATCGAATTGGAGGCCGGAGGACGGGCCAACGTTGTCTGGTCCGATGGGCAATATTTTTAATAAACCAGCTCATCGATTTTCTACCGAACCACTGTCTGTTCTTTCGCTCAAAAATGGGCGTTTTCATATGCAACCAACGAATATTTGTAGATAATGGCAAAAAACGAAACGTCGAGCAAGAAGAATTATCCGAATAAATAATTCGATCCATATTACCTCTCAACACCTTTTATTTCTCTACATCTCTCTCTCTCTCTTTCTCTCGTTGCATAACCGGTAAGCTCGTGGGTAAGCGGTTTACATCGTGTCAATAGTGATCGAGAGTTGGTGCGCATTTTCCCGCATGGGCAATTTTCCCACAAAGCGAAACCACCCCGTCGCCCTCTCTCCGCCGTCGAATACCATACTGACGGACACAAGCCTCCCACTGTATCAGAGGATCCACCTATACGTTCGCAGTAATATTTCGAGCGTACGTATCGTCCCGGTCGGAATTACCAGCCGCCTACAATTGTTTGCATTTTATTCTTCACCGCTAGGACCAACGAAATTTGTATTCATTTTTTTTTACGTTCTGAAAAATTCTCTATTTTTCCGTACAAGTTTGATGCGCAGTTGAACGGTCACGTATCCGAGTATTGGCCGTACCGAAGACGACCTACGCTGCACCGTCGCTCCTCGGAAGGGCAAACGATCGAAAGGAGCACTCGCAAATTTATTATCGAAATATAAATAGGCATACGTGTGAAATTCAGTTTTATACATAAAAAGAGATATAAAATTTAGTTCAATAAATTTAATATCAGGAGAAAAAGTGGAATTCCGTATGGATCCGTAATTTGGGGGTGGAATTTGAGAAAAACAGTTGGAAAAATGTCAAGCAGGGTGTGTTAAAATTGCCATGGGAATCCGTAGAAACACCCCAAGTTATATATTTGGAGAATGGGAGCGGGGTGCAGGGGAATAATGAAATCCCATCTTCAGTGAAACAAGAGAGATATGAAAGGTGGTCAAAAAATTGCCTGACGGAAGAAAAGAAAGAAAAAAGGCAATGGAAAGCCTCGGTGAAGGGGCAATCTGGCAACCTGTACGGAATGGAAATGTAAGGGAACTGGAGAAAAAATAAGAGGCATAAAAATTAAAATTGAATAAGAAATTCAATACGTCTGGAGCAAAATCGATGCATCAACATACTGCAATAAATATACACATAGGAAAACAGGTATACCCAGGGAAAAAGGTTGGGCGGACAAGATGATGAGCGGAGAATAAAAAGAAACGTGGGCGAGGATAAGATCTGAAAATATCGGCAAAACCGGGGGGAAAAGGATATATACACGCTAAATGTAGAATATGCAAGCGGGCGATCGAAAATTTGAGACATACTTGGGAGTGTACAGAAATTAAGGGAAAACTAAACCAACTGAAGCAGTGATTGAAAAATCAAAGCAAATAAAAAAAATCAAAGCAAATTAAAAAAATCAAAAAAATCAAATCAAAGCAAGTATGCCGTTGCATCAGACAATTTGAGAATATTGCAACTAGGATGCATATAAGAAAAGCAATGTCAAACAATTCATGTAAATGAGCGGGGAGGGGAATTTAGGCCTTAAAAAGGTTAGGTAAACACCCTTAAAAAGGGTGTTTACCTAAATTCCCACGAATTTCAACGAATAACGTACTACAGCTAAAATATAAAATTTAATTTAACAAACTTCATTTCATATTTGAAGAAATTTATAAAATTGTATTCGATAAATTTAATTGTATATTTAAATAAATATATAGAATATTAAAAGTGTTCGTGTCCAGTGTATACTCACTCGCGTGAAAACCCGAGCGTTTTTCAACGAGTGGCGCGAGGTCTCTCAATGCCCGAAAATATTTGTTGAAATATGTGTATCCATTTTTTGTCAAGCGATTGCCACCGTTCAGAGTTCGCCTCTTCCCCCACCCCTCGCTTATTCTCTTCCTGTCGAACTGGTCATTTTAATTTAGTATCACACAAATAAACGCGGTTGACTTTTATAACCGCACGTTCCGATTGTTTGATGAGTTTTCGACAACTCGTTTCCGTTATACACGACCATCCCCGAGTGTAATTAACGCCCGTTATCACATTTTTCAATGCGCTCGCATATTTATTGCTTCCCAGCGGGTAAACGAGAACGCGCGCATACATATATGTGCATCGGTATAATCGACTAGTTAATATTGGCCAATTTCTTTCCATCCGCTCAATATTTCGTTTTAATATTACATTTCCCGGACCCCAGGTCTTCCGATATCCTCGAGCTATACGAGCTCTTTTCTTTCCTTTTGTTTTTTTTCATCATTTGTTTGTATACGCAATTAAACGATCTTGAATAAACAATCTCTACTGTATACTCAATGGTAATTAGTTGTGCTTGTAATTAGTGTAGCTAGTCTGGTATTATTATTTCTTACCATCAGATATTCAATGAATATATTTAATTTCAATTTCATATGTCGATATACATAGGTATATTCTCTTCTCTTTTCTACATCTGATGAAACCGTAGAGTCCGTATGTTTGTTCGTTTATGGCTCGAGAACGACTGAATCGATTTCGACGAATCTTTAACGGAAAAACTGCTTCAAGTTTGGAATAGGATTTAGGCGTAATAAACATTACGCTATGTAGTTAATCGCAATTGTAATAAGCAAACATAACAAAGATTACATTAAAAAACCACCGAACACAAACGAATAAACAAACGAACGAACCAACAAAGAAACAAAAATTTACGTATAATTATGAGTACCTTCTGTGTTGGTTTTTCATTTTCATAAATGACATTTGCGGTAGGTTATTATATCCAACCAGCAATATATATCAAATATATATATATATATATATATATATATAGTCGGGGCTCGGCTCCAGTGGTACTTCGACTTAAGCAGCCCTGAGCAAATAAAATAAAAAGAAGTTAGGTTGGATTAGCCAAGTGCACGCAAAAGCGATAGGAAAGGATTCAATTGGGAAAAGTAATACGTAAAAACCGTCAAGGGTAAATGTTGGAACTCAGGAATTAAAAAAAAAGAAATATAATTATATATGTACATGTACATTAGGGTGGCACGAATATGGACTCCATTTTTCCCCTCTTTCTCACCGTCCAATTATCGTTTGTAAGGAAAAAAAAAATATTGTTGCGAAAGCTTCGAGCGGTCAAAAAATATTTAGAGGTCACTCGAGTTGCCAAAAATTCGAGTTTTCATTAAAATTTCGCCTTTTTCGTCCATTTCGCACTCATTAATCTTACGCTTTATAATTTTTAAATTAACTTTTAAAGTTAAAGATAACGCTCAAGATCTTCGAAATTTCCAAATTTTCAAAACCATTAATCGTTTTTTCGTCGTAAACAGTTTTCCGCGCATCGTAATGCGTCCCACAATTAGTCTCGTTAGTCAAACTGCGAGCCAATCGTAGCTGTATTCTGTGATAAGCGACGCTATAATACGATAATACATAATACACGTATCGTCTAATTGGTGTTTGTTACAAATGATTATGATAAATTATTCAGAAAATGTAACATTTTGCTGTTTATTTTGTTTTTATGCTACAAGGAATTATAATGCATGCGAGATTTATTTTTTGGCGGAAATACTGAATTTCGACAACCTTGAGCGCCAACTAAATATTCATTGACCGGCTAGAGCGTTCGCGAGGTTAATTAAAAAATGATTAAGCGTAAAAGTCACGGGTGACAAGTGGACGAAAAAAAATCGATTTTTTTAGGAAAACTTAATTTTTTCGGGGACTTCGGCGACCTCTAAATAGACTTTTTGACCGCTCGCAGCTTCTGAGACAATTTTGTTTTTTTCTGGAGTAATTGCACGGTGGGAAAAAGGGAAAAAATCGAGCTCAAATCTGTGCCACGCGAATGTACATGTAATATTTATACATCATTTATACAATATTCTTACATAACTATATAACATATTAACATATTAACATATATTAACATATATTAACATATATTGCGTGCGTGCGTGTATGTGTTTGTAATTTAGTAATTATCATTCAACTAGTTCATTGACAATTATTTTTCTCCAATTCACGTTTCATTATTACCTTAGTGAATGATTCGTTTTAAATTCTCAATCCAGTTGACTTTCTTTTTCCTGATTCGTTCGCGATTCGACGAACTATAGCACTCCCATCAGTATTCCTTTCCCCCTTAATCTGCTTTAGTATTAATGACCTCTTCGACGTTTCTTCAACCGAATCCTCAATCCGCGTGTTCCCCTTTCCTGTTTTTTTCCATTATGACCGATGCCGTGGGTCCGTCGACGATTTGCCTCGTGGCTCTCCCTCCCGCTCTCTCCCTTTCTTTGCTAGTAAAACATAACTTAGATTATCCGTAGATTAGAAACGGGACTCCCGAGGAAATAATGTGCTCGACAGGTGGTTCGTGAGGTGCCTCTGTAAGAGAAAGAGAGAAAGAGAGAGAGAGAGAGAGAGAGAGAGAGAGAGAGAGAGAGAGAGAGGACGGCCTTGGGCATATTAGCCGACCGCCCACCGGAGTGACAAAGTGGCGGCAAGCATAAGCACGGAATGGGAAACGCCTCAGTTTTTCTACCCAGTGAGAAAGGGCTGAAACGAGACCATCGCCCCGATCTTGTTGCCGCTCTCTTCAGCTCCGAGCCTCTTCTCGTGCTACATATAATACGCATAATCCACCTTACTCGACGATGAGTTTACTTTTAGGACCTCACATTTTTGCGTGCATGTTTCATCTTCTTTCCGGCTCCTTTTAAGGTGGGATTCTACTTTGAAACCATGAAAAAAACGCTATTTTCGTGAATTTTTTCTGAGAATACTATTAAAGATATCGATATGGGGTTTAAACTGTTCAATAAATACACTCTTTAAGTACATAAAAAAAATTTTTTTAAATGTATTTTATTCATTTTTTGTACACGTAAAATATGTTTAAAGCCAACGCCTCGAAAAGCAGGTACCGTTGCCGTGGTCGTGAAATCTTCCCGACGGATGGTCTGAAACAAAAAAATCAAATAGTTTCATGTTCAGTATGTCTTCAGGAACCGACCTAACTAGAATATTTTATATACGTGCAAAATTAACAAAATGGCGGCTAAAATACGAAAAAAAATGCGTTTTTTTGGGTCTTTTTTTGCAATAAAAAAATAGTTCTAATCAAAATTTTAAGTTGATTGTGGTTAGGTCGGTTGGTACACACATATAGAATATGTGTTCCAAATTTCATAAGGATCGGTTCAGTACTTTTTGAGTTATCACGACCACGGTACTTGAAAATGTCGTTTCGAGAAAAACGCGTTTAAAGTTTTGGTGAGTGATAAATCGTAGAAAAAATTATCTTACCCTCAATCAGCGATGCCTGGGCCATATAATATGCCTTCGACGTGTTCCAGGTGGGTGTTTTCATCCAATTTAGCCTTTTCAAAGTTTCAAAGTAGAATCCCGCCTTAAGCCTTATGGTCATTTTGCAAAAACTAAGGCGAAAAATGTTTATTCAAAGAATTAAAAATGGACTAATGGAGGCGCCGAGTATTGTTTTTTTTTATCGATCGGACACGCGATCGCTTCTTCTTACGAAGGAACATCGGAAAAAATGTTTTTCTAACCTCAGAAGTTACCTTTGAGGTTACTCGTTAAAATTCATAAAGGTTTTTGCCTTGTGTTGGCTCAAGGGATTACGTACGTTCGCATTGAAAAATAATTCTGTATTAGTATGATTATTTCATTTTTCTTATGTTGAAGGCTTGTACAGTTTTTTAAATCTTTGACAATCGATTCTATAGTCTATCGAGCCTTAGAGAGAATAAAGTATTTACAATTATGCTCACAAAAATTCGAAGCGCGAAATTTGATGCGAAAAAAAGGACTTCACATGGCGATAGCCCGTCTTTTTTTTCAAAATTGAAGAATTTTTGTCTCACATATACATGAATGTCGATAGGTTATTGTTTGGTACACAAATAGATAACCATTCATGTACCCAAAATTCCAATAAATAATGCATGATGGACATTCTTCCGTATTTTTCTAACAAATTAACAGAAAAAAATCCGAATAACGTAAAAAAGTTTCGTGAAAACCCCTGAAAGGTCAGAAATTGATAGTTATTAAATCAATTAAATTGAATTAACTGTAAATTGCATAAAATTTTAACCAAAAAATCGATCAAACTCGTAGTTAATCAAAATTAAAAATTAAATCGATCATATTCCAATTGAAACTGATTTAAAAATTTAATCGTTTCGATTCAGTTGTTCAAAGTTAAATATTAAATCGAACAAATTCGACGATAATCGAATTGAACAATAAAATTGACGAAATTGAATAGATTTATTCTCACGAAATATTATAGCGACTCTGGCATCTTTTCTTCCCTCATTACAAATCCTCAACATCGTGTAACTCCAACAACGTGTCACGACAATTACTACTACAGCGCTATATTGCCCAATTCGGCGTTAATTATCGCATTTCATTACAATTATTAATGAATCGACATCCTCAACAATTCAACGTTAATTACGTAAAATAACGCGATGCTTAACTGTTTGACCTTAATTGCCTCATTGTCGATATGAAGTAATGTCACTCCGAGCGTTCGAGATATTTTTCGATGCAAATGAAATTTTTAATTATAAAGAAGAGCTGTGACTCGACTCGCCTCTATGTTCCCTATACACAATATCGTTGTATATAGTCCACTTTAATATTTATTTTTTCCAACCTGGAGAATGCGTTATTGCGAGAACAATTTAATTTTTCATCGTTGAATGGAAAGAACAATCGTGTTCTACTTTTCCATTCTTGTTGTTCAGGAAACTTGGGGCATTTCGCCCGGCAGATCCACTAAGTTTTCTCGTTGAGTTTTCTCCATGAGAATCTGTGTTGTATGCACTTTTAAAGGGAAAACAACAGCGGAAGGGAAGGAGAAAGGGAGAGACTGAGATAGAGAGAGAGAGAGAGAGCGAAGGAGCCAGATTGAGGGAGGGAGGAAAATTAAGAGAGTGAGAGGATGCAAAAGGGGAAAAAAGAACGAGAGAAATTCAGAGCGAGAGCGGGGGGAACTCAATTATTTTGGTTATTCAAACCCTCAAGGGGGGTTGCTGCTTCCTTATTCCCTAGAAAATATTATTTTTATTCCGGGACATCTGGTACAAGCCTCTGGTATCGAGCGAGAGAGAGGGGAAGAGAGAGAGAGAGAGAGAGAGAGAGAGAGAGAGATTCTCCCTCGTTCGGGGAACCCCTCATATCGATCACAATTAGCCCCCTTTTTTCTCCATTTTTTTCTACTCGTTTCGTTGTAAAAATTACATCCGGTGAGAGGTTCGGGCAACATGGCGATGATAATTACTCTCGGGTACACCGAGTTCGCCTCTCGCGTTTCGTTGTGAAATTTTAATACCGATTTTCTTTTTCGCGAAGATGCTCTTAACGAGGTAAGCGGGATCTAATTCCGCACTAAGTCGAGCGGAAAATGCACACAGGGCATTAGAACGTCCCCTGACAAGTCTTACTCCTTCAGCTTCTATATTTTGAATATTTGCATTTTTCTTTCTTCGCTATTATTGTTATTAGTGTCGTAATGAGCTTATGGAAATGAACTTTAAGGTCGGGAAGAAAGAGCCGGCGAAAGAAATCGGATTGTTTGATAGAACGGAAGAGTCAGATAGGGAGAGAAGGAGAGAACGGGTAGTGAGGACAGAAAGCGATTTATTGATTCAGTATTTATTTGTAGCTCGATTGCAAAGTGAGTCAAATACTTCGCAGTCCCCGAGTCCCTCTAGTGATAATAACTCTTAATTAGCCAATTGAGATTGAGAGCAAAAACGAGAAAAAAATATAAAGTGCGTTAGTTCAAGGGGATCCGAAAAAAAGCGTAAATCAGAATAGTCATAATTATTATTTATCTATAATTATATAATTGTATTGCAATACATGACAATAATATTTGCTGTTCAATGACATCTAATGATGATACTGTGAAATAATATTTTTTTATTTCTCGAGGTCTCAATCTATTCCTGAGTTCCACAGTATGTCCAACAGTATGTCCATGTAAATCCAACGTTCCGTTGGATTCACAGCCGTCTTAAGCTCCACTCTGGTGCACAGACTTTAAGGGGGGATTGTCTTTTTTTTTCGCAAAATTTACCGCTTTTTGGGAATTTTTTTGTGAAGAAAGTATACAACGGAAAACTTGTGAAACTTGGCATATAGTTTTATTGATCTGTTTACTACATACAAAAAAATTTTTAAACAATTTCATCAAAAAATCCGCCTCCCACCCCCCTCGACGCGCGATGGTCCTTTTTTGATGGTGTGCACGATTTCTCAAAAACTATTCAACCGATTGCCTTCAAATTTGGACAGAATGCTCAGCTGACATCCTTTTATCGTTTGATGAAGCAAAAAAGCAATACGTTTAATAGTTTTTTATTTATAACAAAAAATCGATCAATTTTTTTCGAAAAATCGATACTTCAAGTTCAAAACGTCACAAAATCGTCAATTTTTTTTTTTTTTCCCTTCACCGAACGATAGCTATATGTGTCTAAAGTAAAATGCTTTTTGGGTTTTTGTTGCAGGATGAACGTGAAGGCTGTAATCGTGCACACCATCAAAAAAGGACCATCGCGCGTCGAGGGGGGTGGGAGGCGGATTTTTTTATGAAATTGTTTAAAAATTTTTTTGTATGTAGTGAACAGATCAATAAAACTATATGCCAAGTTTCACAAGTTTTCCGTTGTATACTTTCTTCACAAAAAAATTCCCAAAAAGTGGTAAATTTTGCGAAAAAAAAGACAATCCCCCCTTAACTCAAGTATCTTACACCAAGGTAGCAGAGTACCTTGGCCTTCCGCTCACTGGTTGATGCGGCTAAGCGGTCACCGCTCCAAGTATTGGCAATGCACAATGTTGCTCTTAACTCGAAGTACCGCCGGAGCCGAACTCCGCCAGCCGATCCACCAGTATCTGTTACTTTACTATACAATTATTATGCAATTGCATTTCATCTAAATATTCATCAAGATATTTAATAATAGTCACAATATTATATATAATTTCACACATGAAAATGTAATCGTATGGTAAAATATGATAATATTATACAATAATAATAATAATAATAATAAAAATAAAATAATAATAGTAATAGTAATATTGTGTATAATTTTGGACTCGAAGAAAATTCTGGACCCTTTGAAAATGAATGGAAATACGATTAATAATAAAAATATTGTTCAGAGCAAAAAACGAAAAAATAAACACCAAAAAGAAGGAAAGGGAAAGAGGAAGAGTGAGATATCAAGATTGGAGAAAAAGTACTCCCCGATTGTCTACGTACAGGCGTGCTATCCCGTTGAGCAGGATAAAGAAAAATGGTGTTTTCGCGAGCAGCTCCACTTGCCAAAACGTCCGATCACAGAACACACACGTACACACACGTCTCTTTTATTCAAAGTTCCGTGATCGTGTAACGGGTCACACTCGTGGGGAATCGCGGTTGGATTCCCCACGAGAAACAAAGAAAAAAAGGACTAAAAAACGGAACCAGAACTCATCTCGACCAAGAGAAAATGCAATTTAAATTCACGCGAGCAATTCTCTAAGACGTTACGTGTGTGTTCCTCCGCCGAAAGGATCACCCATTTTTATTGCACACGTACGCGCTTCAAATTTAACGTTTTTACGTCTGCGCGGTGCTCGTATCGTTTCCGCAATTCGTAACTCGGTGGCTGCGCACGCACGCACGTTAAGGGGGGATTGTCTTTTTTTTTCGGAAAATTTACCGCTTTTTGGGAATTTTTTTGTGAAGAAAGTATACAACGGAAAACTTGTGAAACTTGGCATATAGTTTTATTGATCTGTTTACTACATACAAAAAAAATTTTAAACAATTTCATCAAAAAATCCGCCTCCCACCCCCCTCGACGCGCGATGGTCCTTTTTTGATGGTGTGCACGATTTCTCAAAAACTATTCAACCGATTGCCTTCAAATTTGGACAGAATGCTCAGCTGACATCCTTTTATCGTTCGATGAAGCAAAAAAGCAATACGTTTAATAGTTTTTTATTTATAACAAAAAATCGATCAATTTTTTTCGAAAAATCGATACTTCCTGTTCAAAACGTCACCAAATCGTTAATTTTTTTTTTTTCCCTCATCGAACGATAGCTATATGTGTCTACAGTAAAATGCTTTTTGGGTTTTTGTTGCAAGATGAATGTGAAGGCTGCAATGAAGAGAGACAAATGTTCGAAATTTGTTATTTGACAAAGACAAATAAAAGCGTTTAAAGTTCCACTGATTGTGTGGACTGAAACGAACGAAATTTTTCGATCAGCTTTCCTGATGAGAGCATTTGGTTGGCTTCTGGCATTTAGGCTCATCTTTGGATGAAAAATTAAAAAATGTCCTTTCGGTATAATATCAAACCGTTCGGAAGATTGGAGTTTTTTGAAATTTTAAAAATTACGAAAACGCCACGCTGCTAAAAAACAGTTAAGGATGTTGAGTCCCTATGATACATGTTAATGTTAATTGTTCAATAAATAGCTTCTTAATCGTCATGAAATTCTTACACGACCTCTGAAATACTTCATACAAAAACGTACCAAATTTTCCGAATTTTATTATCATTTGCGATTTCGGACTCAACATCCTTAAATCATCTGGTCATACGATATGAAATTTTAAGAACTATGCTCTGTCCGAATTTGAAGTGAACCAAACGAATAGATCGTGGGATACGACTTGCACCGTTTCATAAAACCGTTTTGCCAAAAAGCCAAAATAAAAAAGGGTAAAATGCAGATTTAAAAAAAATGTCATAAGTCGGGAATTTTTCGGAATTTTCACCAAATCTTTATTGCCCATAATAATTAAGGTCCTCGGCTATAAAACTATGCAATAAAAACATCGTGTTTAAAACATTTCAAGCTTATGCAGAGCCCTTAATATGACGTGGCGCACTATCCCGAATCGAATGAATAAACCAAATAGCGAAATGTAAGACGCGCGCGCGCGCGTATAAACGAAGCTCGCATGCTAATGCATTATGTATCGGGATGCAATATCGCAGGAGGCATGTATTTCTAAAGTACGTGCGCTCGAGGCTCGCTAGGGTGTGTTCCCCCATAAACGCCCCTGTAACTATACCCTTTCTACCCGTTGCCACATATATATGTATACCTCCATAATCCTTCCTCCTAAATACTGCATGTACCTCCGTAATATACGGTCACCACTTTCTACACCCTCCACCGTGCATTGTTTTCTATCGGGAACGAAAAATCCCCCCCCCCCTAGTTTCGAAAAAAGGACGAGTAATATTGAGAACAATATTTTCAATCTTTTTTTTCCAATACGAAATATGTTACCCCAGGCGCGAATACCCAAATCGATAATATTCAGAGCAAGGGTATCCAATTTTTTTTGTTTTTTCGCTTTAATTTTTAATTTAGAAAAAATTGGAAGAATCGGAATATTAAGGAATTTCTTTTTTAACATTTTTGTCACTATTTTGTTTTTTATTTTATCATTTTTTTTCTCACATAGGGGAAATTGGACAAATAGGACTATTGAGAAATTGATTTTGAACATTGTTTCACTATTTTCTTTTTCATTTTATCGATGTTTTTACTTTCGAAAAAAATGGCAAATTAGGAATAGTGAGAAATTACGCTTTAAGATTTTTTAATGATTCTTTTTTGGTTCTGCGTAGCGCAAATGGAAAAGGACATTTTTAAAACTTTTACAGAATTATCTCTGTAGACGATTTCCCGAATTAAAGCACAAATTTTGAAAATGGCTTGAATATAAAAAAATGAGAAAAATGATATTCTTTATTTCGTTTTCAATGGAATCAATTTTTAATATTCTTAGGATTATGACTTTATAAATTTTGCTTCGCGAAGTGTGAGAAAAAGTCATGCTTGACGTTTTTGGGTGAAGGCTCGATATTTTTTAATTATACAACATTATTTATATGCTTCCTCAATTTTTCTGTTTGAAAATACATTTAAAGAGTGGATTAAAAAGTAACTTCGAAACATTGAAACCACGAGTTTGACTTCCTCGCCTTGCTCTACAATTCTTCTCCTTTAGATCGAAACAAATATTTATTGAAGTGTTGAGGCAAGTGTTCAATACTTTTCAATAAATAAACATTAATATCCCTCAATAAATAATATTTCTCGATGAATGGATAGGCAACGGAAACATTTTCTCCTTACTTTCAAGGAAAATGGGTCTTGGAAATACTCACGAATAATTACATTTTTTTCAATGTCCTAGAAAATGTTGCCGCGGGCATAATTATAAATTCTTTTGAAACAAAATTTGCGACGGAAATAATCCGGTAGCATTGAGAAAAGTCATGCGTTCCCTCTTTCAAATTCAGACCTTATTGTTAGAGCTTTTGGTTGCCCGATCCGTATCGCTGAGAAAGTGAAAACGTACTTTTTTACCACCGGAAATAATAAACAGTAATTAATTATTGTATGCAGAGGTAAATGAGAGAATTCATATGCATTTGAATACTCATTCATAATTATTCTCGAAAAGTGGTTAAAGCGTCATTGTTTCCCTACAATTGTGAAGAAGCGATTCATTTCAATGATGTTTTCGTAATTTGCATGCGAGCGTTATTCCTTCGGCATAGAATTAGGTCGGAAGCCTCGAGCGATCGAATGCCACAGTTCTCACCGACAAAAAAGCAAATGTCTTTCGGTACTTCTTTTTTATTTGCGGTAACTAAAATGTTTGTAAACCAATTTTTTTATTTATTTGACTTCACTATTCAAGAAATTTATTTCCAATATACTTATTTATTCGAAACAAGATCTATTTAACACCAAATAACAAATATTATGTGTTTTTAATAATTTTGGTATTATTTACTCTCGAAAGTATTCAGACGTATAGGCTAAATGCGTCTATTTAGATATTTTCATTTGAATTAGGGGAGGGATATCTTTGGGTGAGGAAGAAATTTGTTAATTTTCATGATTTTTTTTTAAAAGGAAAGTTTTCTTCACCATTGTTGAGACTTAGGGTATGTATTATTACTACTTTTGGCTGTTACATGGTATTTTTAAAATTAATCTTTAAAAACGGCGGAGGCGTGGCACGGTCTTCTAAACTGCATTTTCAAAACTGGCGGGGAGGATAGCTAGAAAGCTAATCGACCGATTCTGATGAAATTTGGAATTCATCTTTCTAACCTTATTGTCTAAAGCACGATCCGAAAGGTTTCTGAAAATTACAAAAAAGTACATTTTCTTTGCAAAATGTAGGATTTTTTTTCAGAAAATTCAATATTTGTGTGGCAAAAAGTTTAAACCATTTCATCGATTTTCAAGATTTTTCATTTTTTCTCGGTTTATATTAGGCCTATGAGTGTTAATGCAAGAAAAACCTCCGTTGTTTTTTTTTCAGAAGTTCTTTTTAAAGATCAGTGAAAATGAAAAAAAAAAAATTCCACGTAATAGCCGAAAGTAGTAATAAAACATACCCTTGAAAATGGTGAAAAATTCTTCCCTTTAAAAAAAAGTCATGCAAATAGGCAAATATATATCTCTCTCTCTCTTAATTAGCAAATGCATAGGCGGAGTACGCTTTGTGGCCGCAGTGTAGCGCAGAGCCCGCGGCTTCTCCCGCAAGTCATTCGTACGGCGAGCGAGCATACAACCGAGTCCGCGCAACGTATCGACGCACCACGAATTTTGCGCATTGTCGCTCGTCCTCGGCCGTGTGTATTCCGAAAGACGTGCAAATTACCTATCTCGTGGTAGCAACGCGAGAGAAACATCCTCTCGTTTATACCAAAATGGTGCTACTACAGAATATTTATTATCATTTTGTTTGTCAATCAACATATTATTATATATGCTATACGAGAAAATCCACGAGGAAGCTGAGGGACTATTTTATCGGCGTGGAATCGTAGATTAATTCTTAAGTCACTGAGGCACTAAGTTTTCGAATCTTAAAACCTCAAACGCGTCTTCCTGGAAATCACTTTCTCGCGAACCTCGTACAAGATGACTCAACATGTATCCAATCGATCCTTTCGAAATTTTGCACACTTTTAGATTATATAATTACCGTCTATGTCAATCTAAAGTTCCTAAAAAATTATGTTTAAAAACGACTTTTTCATGAAGAAATGCTACGGTGAAAATTTAATGAAAAGTTCAACATTTTCAAACACGTATCGTTCTTCGAAATTTCACTTTTCTCGATATTTTCCAGGTTCACATAGAGCGTGTGGATCTTGGCAATGTTAAACTCTTTGGCTCTGATGTTTGAGATCAATGCGCCAGAGGCTGGGCCGTACGCGGCGGAACAACTCAGGCGGTGACCGTCTCTGAAGTGCCGTACAGCCTTTTTTCGAAATAAAAAAAATGTAGGGTCAAAAGATGTAATAATATGTACATAAAATTTTAATTTTCTAAAATAAATGATTTCCACACAAAAAAATCTTGAAAATTCACTTGTTTTCGTCTTCGAGTAAAGATATTTTTATTCAACTATGTCTCATCCGTTTAAATCAACAATGCATTTTGGCCAACTAAGTATTCATCGACTCCTCACCTCATGGAATCTTCGTGAGATTAAAAAACGTATATTTGAAAAGAAATAGAATCGTACGAAAAAAAAACAATTACTTCACTCAAGTACTAATCGAAAAAGAGTTTTTTTTTCGTCACTCGTTCTTTTCTTCTCACGACTACGGAGAATTAATCCGTTTCCCAAATTCTCGCCGCGAGTATCGCGCTGCCCGATCTCTTTTAGTTTTCCCGAAATATGGCGCGCGTAGTGCTGCACTTGGTGGTCACGGTTGATGATCACGCGATAAAAGTAGCAAGCGCCTAGGAGCGCGCGCGATAGAGAGGAAGGGAGACAGAGAGAGAGAGAGCCCTTGAGGTAATAATTAAAAATGGAAAAAAACGAAAAAACGAGGATCGTTATGCCCGGATGCAATAATGGCACGTCGCCCGCGTGTGGCTTTTGGGCGCGCCACGCGAGGCTCGCCAGCGCACACTACGGGGAGTTCGAGAGAGCGAGCGCGAGGGAGAAAAGGACGAGGCGTCGATCACCGGCCATTCGGCTCTAGAGTGCGAGCCAAGTTTGGCGTGCGGACAACGGAAGGAAAATGCCTTCTGCGGTGAGCGAGAGCGAGAGGGGTGTTTCCGAGTCCTTCGAGAGGGATGAAAAACAAAGATGGAAATATTTCTCTCCTTGCGCGGCCGACACGCGAAGTAGCTCGAGCGAGACGGAACTACAGGGTTGCGGGCGCTCCTCGTGAATGTCCGTAAGCGTTCGGGGTTGGCTCGGTTCTTTGTGCTCCTCTGCCGAAAGTACCGAGCGTCGGTCAAGATGGCGCGCGCGCATCGTCCACCGAAGGGGATTGGCCGAGCGAGGCGCTGTTGAGCCACCTCAGTAGCCTCCGAGGCCTTACAGCGGGTGGGTTGATGCTCGGCTCCGTCACAACTACACTACACAACGCTCGAACTGTTTGTTCTCTTTTCAATCACTTTCTCTCACGACTGTACAAACTCTTCTGGATTTCTCGCTCACGTTAAACATCTCGGGGAAACGGTCGGCGCGGCCAGTATGCTCGGGCCTCAATCGTCAAAAGTAAAAGACTCGCGAAGCAAAAAATAAGCGGCGTCTCCGTCCAGAGCCGCTCGCCCGGCGATAATCCGAATACACGCGAGCATTTTTTTTTAGTGTCTTCGCAATCTCAACGGATACAAACGTCGGAATTTCGTGAATTTATGGATCCGATATGTACGTCTGTATTAAAGAAAATATACACACGGATACGTGACGTGAAATTTGTCTACGATTCGGGGCTCTCGCTTTCCCTTCGTGTGTGTGTCAGTGTAGCAAAGTGTTCGGCAGCCGTGAATTGGTGCTCGAGAAATAAAAAAATCGCCACGCGTGACCCGTGATTTTAAAATAACGTAATTCTCGCTGTTACGGGTGCGACGGTCGCATTTTCGTCTTCGTTTTATCCTTTGCGAGGTGTTCTCACGGGGACAAACTTGGCGCGACGCGCTATCGAAGAGCCCCGAAGTTTTTTCGTACCACGGTGCGGCGCGTGTTCCGAGTGTGTTTTGCGCCGAAAGTCCGTAAGGCATTTTTTTACACGTTTATCTCGGAGACGGAGAAACGCGGTGATTTCGAGAAAAAAAAACTACGGAAAAAGGTGAATCAGCTTGGGAATCGGACGACGGAGCTGCAACTTTCGGTAAGTTTAGCCATCTTTTATTTCTCTTCTGAATTATTCCGTTAGACCGAAACACGGAAACTTTCGCCGAGCATTTGGCGATTCGGCCGGAAGTGGGCGAGAAAGCGCGCAGTTGGTAGGAAAAAATATGAATTCCCCAACCGCGTGTGCCCGTGCATCGACGTCGTGAAATTGCAAGGGCGTTACATCTGCGTCTCGTAAACGGCACGAGTCGAGTCCGCAATTCACGTGCCGGCTTCAAGGCCACTCGCCGAACTTTCCTCGGTATTCTCGGAGAAATGCCGAATACCGTGAATTTTTGCGTTTTTCTCGAAAGATTTACGTCCTGCATCTACACTAATCGAGAATAATTACAGGAAACCTTGCACAGTGGTGTGGAACCAACGGTCTTTTGAACATCTTCATTTACTTTTTTTTTAAATATTTTTATTATGATGGAAGATATTTTTTTCATAGTTTTATATTGCAGTTCGCTAAATAAATTTCTTGAAAAATGTTCGAGGCGTTTTGTAGGGGCCGTCTGCCAAGAGAAATCAAAGGATTTCATAAATATTAATTTTCATTGCACTCCAACGATGCAAACTTCAACGTTATAATAACATGACAGAGTCGTTATGACTCTGTGGTGGATGTGAAGTGGCAAATATGGTGGGGTATGTGGGGAAGGGCCCCGTACAATGGAAGCTACAATAACAACAAAACAAAATTATAATTTTCGATAGTTCAACTATAGTGACGTTATATGAATAGCATTAATGATCATTACTAATATGACCATCAATATTTATAACATATATTTTTATCTACTAATATTGCGCCATTTATTCTTATTATTTTTATTGTCGAAAAAAAATGATAACGTGATTTATAATTATGCAACTATTATACGTACTTGGAAACCACATTATTCACGTTGTCGACAATAATCATGTAATAATATTAATTGCAAAATAATAATATAACAACATAATAAAATCGTTTTTTTTAATAACAAATAAAATAGAAAAAGTTAGATAATAATAATAATGACGCCGGGAAGTCCATTTACTTTCTGTTTTTTTTGCAAATATAATCTTATCAGTATTATAATTGAAATACAATTATAATGATGACTCGATAATATCAACATTAAAACCAAAATAAGTAAAATTTAGCCATTCTCTCTCTCACTCTCTCGCTCTCTCTTCCCAAGGGGGCACACCCTTCGCTTCTCTTTTTTCTTATTTCAATTGAATTTCTTTTTTTTCTGTTTATTCGAGTGATAACTTTTAGTCCGCATGATTTTATTTTAAATACAATGCGTCCTAGTGATGAGATAACGCTTGAGAAAAATGATGTGGACATACTATTGTAAATGCTCTGGAAATGTATTTTTCGACGCGGTGCTTTCACGCAGCTGAAGTTTCAATGAACCGATGGTACAGATGAAGCTTTTACCCGGCGGATCGAAAATTTGCCAGATTTGTTTTTGCCGAAGGTGCGAGAGAATTTTGGACCTACCGCGTAATAGGTTTATCCGTAACAAACGTACCGAAGGTTTTTTAAAAAATTTGATGACTAAAAATAATCCCAATAAATGAGCGCTTTCGAGGAGCTCAAGGAAAGGAATCGTTTCTGCACGGAATTATATTCGTTTGACGCATGAAGCAAATATAACGAAATTTCGTACCGTAAACAGGCATTCGCGAGTTCGGGGAAAAAAAACAAGAATCTTAGGGCCGAACCCATTCGCGGAAAACGTGAGCTCGAAGTGTAGCGAGAGAGTGCGTTGGGGCCGCAGGGAGGATAAACGCGCCAATGTGCCTTCGCGCGCGAGAGATTCGTGAAGCTAAGCGGGTAGGGCGTAGAGAGTCGGGTAGTTCTGTCTCTCTCTCTCTCTCTCTCGCTCGAACAGTGTCGCTTGCGCGCACCCGATCCTGGAACGCTTATTTTTCCTTTTATCCTCTTTCTCCTTTTCTACGAAATTAGCCGCTAAGAGCAATACTGTCAAATTCGTTCGGTGAGTACACACAAGTCGAGTACGTAGGGAGTCTGAGGGTCGAGCAGTGCTCGTAGTTCTTGGATGTTTATCCACCGTGATATTACGTATACGTTTCGGTGAAGACGGGGGGCGAGGGCAGGTTCACGCGGACCTTAGCGAGCCTTCAGGGCCCGAGCAGTAACGCTACCCAGAACAAACACGCCCAATTACCGTCTCGTTGCGTTAACTTCTTACGGGGCATGTAATTGCGACGAATCAGAACATTTGTGTGTGTGTGTGTGTGTGTGTGTGTGTGTGTGTGTGTGTGTGTGTGTGTGTGTGTCATTTCGAGCGACAAACGTTTCGTCTCGTGTTCGTGTAATTGCCGTGAGAACTCGTCTTGATTTGTTATTTTCGTTTGTCTTCGTTGCGCACACCCGTTCGAACGGGAATTTCTAGTTTCATTCATTTCATTACACTCGGGAAAAATATATTATTGGATGGTATTGTCGTTTGCATTTTTGACAAGCAACGAAAATATTTTTATTTCTTCGGGTTCAATTGGTTTTTTTTTGCCAAATTTGAGGAAGAACATTTCTTAAACGGAGGGGAATGCCTATCAGAGATGTAAAATTTGAATCCGCAAAAAACAGAAGGTACTATAATATAGGAAAGTAGAGAGACCGAACGATGTTGAAGTTCGCATCGTTGGAATATGCAACGAAATTACTTCTTTTCATTCTTATTTCTCCATTTCTTCGTCATTCAAAATCTTATCCTGCAAATTTCAGTTGTAGATTTCTTATGAGGATCCGAAAAAAAAAACGTTTAAGTGTTTTTCGTAGCCTAAATTTAGCAAGACAGTTCGGGCACTAAACTTTTGTTGCGTTTCAACGATGAAAACTCCAAGACTATTTTATCATCACGTTGAAATTTTCAACGTTGGAACGCAACGGAAATTAATTCTGTTCAAATGATAAAATTTCTTGTTGGCTTTTTTAAGCCACGAAGATGACTGGAATACTTTTACGTATTCTCATCAGAGATTTACGACTATAATTGGGAGAACATTTTTCTTTCAATAAAAATTAAAATAAAGAAAAAACGATCGCTGCATTCGGACGATACAAATGTCAACGTCATGTGGAATGATCTAATTATCAATCGTCACACTAATTAAATTACACACCAAATTAAAAACAATTTAACTGCTCACCAAATTCAATTTATAATTGGTTTGGGCTTTAAAACAGTGGAAGTGTTTTTCAACAATCACCAATTGCAGTGTTTTAAAACCCAAACAACTGCTTGATTGAATTTCAAAACACAGCAATTTGCAATATCTCTATATAATTACATATTAATATTGTGATAAATCGGGTCGAAGTTTGCATCGTCTGAACGCAACGAGGTCTTTTTTTATGCGTTATTTTCCTTACTTTTATTATTATAGATCTTTTTTACAGATTTATATTTTAGATCTGGAAATAAATATCTCAAAAATGCGAACGTCGACTTAATTATTACAATATATTCAGGTTCAAATCATTATTAATTGCCCATTATGACGTGACAAAACGATGAATATTCTCATACATCAAGATAAATTGAAGTGGCACTATGTTTTTTGATAAATCTCAAACAGCAGTCCATTTCACTTTTTCGTTGTCCAAAACTCTAACTTGCTCGAAAGAAAATGAAAAACTCAACCGACAGTTCGCTGTCCCCGACTTTCGTGATTGACTTTTTCATTCACTTGCTACTCGGTCGAAAAAAAACCGTGAGACCGAAAATATCGTCAAATCAATCTTGAAATGGCCCCGATTACATCGGGAATTCCTTAAATCCTCGACCACACACGGAATCCGTTAACCGTTAAAAAGAGCTCACGATTCAACGAAAAGCTGAAAGGAGGGGAAAAAAACATCCGCTGTTTGTCCGATGTAATCTCGCGTAATTAATGTGACCGACGGCATATTACGGTACAGGATTATTTATTTGCGCGCCTAAAATCCGTTGCACTCGCTGCACTAGCGGAGATGAAAATCGAAGTATTCGCGTTGGACATCCCAGACGCGTTTCGCGTCGCGTAATACCTCAAAGCGCGCGCGCGTGCGCGCTTTATTTTTTCTCAACTTCGCGCGCACCACTTCCGTATGTCGTTGGGGCGGCTTGTCATTAATCAGTTACGCCAGCGCGTGATTTATTGAGACGCGAGGTCTCGCGTCATATCCCCATCCCCTTCAGACGCCAAACCCTTGGAGACCTTTCCTCACTTGGTCTCTGCCGCACATCAATTTATGGTAATTCTTGAGATAAGAGACTTTGTCCGAAAAATGAGCTTAAATTTTTTTTCTTGCTATTTTATCATTTATTGGGTCATCAATCATGATATTCAGTCGGGCGAAGCTGAAATTCAACCACCCAAAAAAGTTATGGGGTTTTGAAGTTCGCGGAAACACTCGATAAAATAGGGCATTTTTTAACATTTTGACGTCTATATTGGGTTTGTTTGAGTTTTTGAAAAAGTCGAAATTATTTTTATCGATTTTTTCCTCGTGAATAATATGTCAATGAAAAATGTCAGCTTCTGCCGACTGGATATCATCATTTATAACCCAATAAATGATATTTTATCGGAGAAATCGAATAATATCTTTCGAAAAAGTCAACTATCTAAATAATTACAAAATTCCTATGTATTGTATGTATTAGAATATTGTATGTATTAAAGGATTAAGCAGTGAGTGTACAATTTTTTAACGGTAACACTTTATTAAGACAAAAAATTGATAATGATTGGAAATTGATCGCAAACGAACTTTTTGGCGATATCGATGTGGCTGAAGTTCGCATCGTCGGAGTTCAATGGGAATTCATTTTTTTTTACTTTCCCTAATTTCTTTTCGTAGATTTGGCCTACGGTAACCATTGAAGTATTTTTCAAGTTGCTCGTTTTGCGATCCATAATGGAAATCTGCAGACAAATATTTCGTGTAACAATAACGATAACGAAATGAGAATATTTTGGGAAAATTCGGTGCTTTCCAACAAAGTCCAACACACTGCGATATCGTTTATCAATCTTCATGGACTTGAAGAAGTTTGTGTCGTTGGACTGCAACGAAAGTTCTTTTCTTACATCTCCATTTTGATACAAACACTTTTTTGTTGTTGCAGATTTGTATTTTACATATCTGAATAAAATTATCAAAGAATGGTTCAGCGATTTTTGTGGAAAAAATCAGGTAGAAGAGAAATTTGAACGATGGAAAAAAATGGTTTGCTGCATTTCAACGATGCAAACGTCAATCCAGTCAATGTTCTCTTTTTTTCCAATCGCTCCCACACGTCCATCTTCGATCACCTGTTTTCCCGAACGCTCTTTTTGTACGCGCGTTGCATCCAAATATTTCAAATAAACTTCTCTCCTGCTACGAACGTCCGGCACTCTCGGACTTTCCACCCGGTCCTTCTTCAGACTACGATCGTTGGATCCTTTTCTTTTCCTTGATATTCATATCCTACACATGTATGTAGGATTGCGAATTAATTTTTCCCTATCGACGCAACTTAATGAATCAATATATATATCGAGGTAAGTCAGAAAAAATAAGCTTCTCATCCCTCGAATACTTAGCACAAGGTATCAAAAATTCTTGTAAAATCAGAGATATTGAGCCCAAACCCAAGCACTAAATTCACACTTTCGAACTTTAATTACCTGCAAACGTAATTAATATTTGTCAAATCGGACTGACGATTCTGAAAAATGACATTTTCAGCTTTTGAATGCTTATAATAATAATAACAGCAATAATAATAATATTAATGTAAAAAAAAAACAAAATAATTCTGAAAAAAAAGTAATGTTTTAGTTAAGAATACAAGTTATTCGAGGGCCTCCCTTTTTTAATTTCTTGACAAAGCATTACCACCTCGTCTCCAGTCAGAGAGAGAGCTCAAACATGACACGTTTTTCTTTTACTGCAGCCAATGCTATGGTTTGAAGGCGTTAGATTGGATTTTTTCCCCTATTCTCGATAAATCCAGATATGTGTGTGCGTGCGTTTCTTATTTTACGACAAAAACACAAGATCCGCAATTCCAATGTAAACTCGAAGGGCGTAAATAATCCGCTCAAAATTATTCATCGAGCCACGTCGACTGCGATCGAGCACGAAATTTCAACGAAATGAAAAAAATTTGATGATAATAATAACAACGACTTGATCATGTTAAAATGGCTCACACATGAACACGGAGTTTCGGGGCCCTCGCGTAAGGTCGAGAAATCAGTGAACCGTTAACGAATATTGCGTTGTGCCCAATCTCTATCGAGGCAAATAAGACTTCGGTGGCCCGATAGTTGAACTATGCTCGGGTGGCAAGTGTGCATGAGGGGGGGGGGGGGGGGGGGGCGCTCGACGGCAGAAACGGCGCAGCGGTGGGGCACGGAGGGCTGAGGAATGAAACACAGCGGGAAAATGTACTGGCGGAGACGTATGCGGGGTGAGTTTGTAATTAAAGTTTAATTTCGCACAGTGGAAATTGTACACGAAGCGCCGCGAGGGCCAGTTGCGAGTATTCTGAAGTGACACTGCATATTTTACCTACTCCTTGGTACATATATGTATATATATCTCAGGAGGGGGCCGGGATGGGCACAGAATAAAAAATGTGTAACCTATGATTATAATTATGATGTGAATAGCTAAACGTATATTCGAATATTTCTAGCATAAATATATAAATAATTTCATAAATACACACACACGCACGCCTGCGCACACACTAGTGGAATTAATTCTGGCCACTTATCTGTTTTTTTTAATTTTGCATTTTTCGATCATTTTTACGTTATAATCACTTATATTTTATATTCCTAACAAAGTAGACCTATGAAGGTGAATATTAAGGAGAAACATTGTAGGTCAAAATAAAAACATCATATAACCATTTCGGCCTTGCAGAATATCAATTTTTTGCGTAAATATCAAAAAGCTAATTTGTATGAAAAATATCCAGAATTAATTCTACTAGTGTATATAAATCAAATTTATTCACTATTCCTACGACGTTGAAATTTGCCTCGTTGGAATGGCTGCGAAACTGATACTTTAAAAATGCTTAACATTTTTTTTGGGTGCTTCAGACTGAGTATAATTTCATGATCTTGAAGTTTGCATCGTTGGAATGTAACGAAAATGAATTATTGTGAATTGATAACATTTATTTTTGGCCGAATGAGACTATAAAAATCACAGGAATACTTTTACGTATTCTTATCAGACATTTAGGACCACAATTGGCACGAAAAAAGTTTGCTGGTCCAAAAAAAAAAACTCAAAAATGGAAGAAACGTTTGCTGCATTCCAACGGTGCGAATTCCAACGTCACAGTCACTCCAACGTTTCTACGTATTCTTATCAGAGATCTACGAATCTGATCCTCCGTGATTACACTATATTTTTCGAGACTGTGTAAACTGGGTCTTTTAGGGAACGTTTGACGTTAAAATTTGCATCGTTGGAACGTGGTGACATTTTTGTTCCTTTTCTATTTCTTCACGTTTATCGACATCCAAAACTTTAGCAAATAAAAATTGTTAATCTCCAATGATCGTAAAAACGTTTGAGTGATTTTCGGCGCCTAGATAGGCAACAAAATATAACCATTTGAAAGAATTAGTTTTCGTTGCGTCTCAACGATGCAAACTTCGACATCATTGTTATGCAGCATTATCCATTATAGAATGATATATTACATTCTCGTGTGTATTCCTAATGTGTGGGTATCCGCGTGTGTGCGCGCATCACGAAGCAAAGCGTTGATACCATTACCGCGCGGCAATAACCATTAACGTGTAAAGTACTTTGATATTCCGTTGGGGATCCGCGCTATCTTTCCCAATGACCGTACATATAGATAACACAAACGCATCCATGTTACCGTGGTTATCCGTTATTTACCATGGGACCGTATTGCCGTAGAAAATTTCTTCCACGCTTTTTTTTTGTTTCCTTCATAATTCTCGTTCGGTCGCTTTCTCCCCCCCCCCCCCCCTCTCACACGCTCTCTGACACACACACACACACACACAACTTGCTGCTCTTCGATCCTTTTTCTTCGTCAGCCTGCTACTCTTTTTCTTCCTGTTTTTTTTCGTCAGTGCCACCCAGTAGGGCGGATTTCTTATCGAAAAGGACGTGCGTGTCAAGGGTCTCGAGGCACATAGTTTTACTCGTAATTGTATTCTCTGGTGGTGCCGGCGCACGCGCGTTCCATCTCTCTTTCTCTCTCTCTCTCTCTCTCTCTCTCTCTCTCTCTCTCTCTCTCTCTCTCTCTCTCTCTCGCGCTTTCGCATGGTTTCATCGTACATCGGAAATTCCTATTGCATATTGCCATTATTGTTTCACTCCACCACCGCGGTTTTTATTTTTCCACTACATTATTTCTACCATTATCGTCATGAATTGTTATCTTTTTCATTATCATGATTCTCATTTTATCATTCTTCTCTTTAATTATTATGATCATAATAATTCTCGTAATTGTATTATCGTTGTCGCCAAAAGAGTTCCATCTGAGTATTAGATATCTCTAAAAGTTATGGTCTCGATGTTTCAATCTTTGCAATGCAACCAAAATTCTTTTTCGAATGTTTATTTCCTCATTTTTATCATTTCACAATATACTTTGTTGCAGAATAAAATACTAGGTTTCTAAATAAGCTAATTAAAAAACGATTGTGGAATTTTCGTAACGAATATTCGACGAGAGAAATTTGATCAACTTCGAATATAATAATTATCGTTGCGTTCAAACGATGCCAACATTAATCCCATCGGAAATTTCAGTTTAACATTATATTCAATCGGATTAACGTCAATTCAATAGAATTGAAAAATGAAAATACTTTTTTATGGGCGAACAAGCTCTCCCTCACGCTATCAAACGAACATGCGAAATTTTAAATAATTCACGTGTCTGCGCAAGCGTGAATGTTTTATTGGTTTTCTTTTTACCGGCAATACCGCGCGATTTTACAATCTGCGTTGGTTAATAATTGAGGGAAGCGTAGCCGGGTCCGTTGAATTCGAAGAGGGACAGCGCCATGTCAACTAACACCGCCGTGTACATTTATTATTAATTATAATTCACATACGTATGTGCGTGGGTTTTTAAAATTCCGTGCTAAATAGCCGTGACGTTTTCATTCGTTATTTCAAAAATATGATCAAACACCACGGAAAAAAAAGTTACGTCCAACTCGTGGCAAATTCTTTGTCACGTTCTTTCAACGTTTTTCATTTTTTTATTTATTTTGTCCTCCATTTCTTCACAGTTCGTTGCTTCGTATTTTCGTAATTTCATTTGCGCGCCGCGTATATAGAATTGTCTCGCGCGAATTTGGCCAAACGGAAGAACACAGCGTTAGCGGCGAGAGTTGGCTGAAAATATTTTTATCTCAATGACACGGCGTAACGAGCCGAGAGCACAAGCGCATTCGCGATTTGAGCTAGCTGGCCCTTCCTTCGCGCCCGCCCCCCTCCGAGCTCCGCAGTTTTCAACTTGCCAACGGAACGAGTGTCGCGATCTACGGAGCGGCAAAAACAGAAATATTATGTATACTAAGCGCGCATTTTTCGTCGCAGTCGCTTACGACGAGCAATTAAATTGTTGCGCAAAAAATGTCTCCCAACCGCGCACGGCTTTTTTTGCTCCTATGAATGTTCTTGTCGCTCTCCACTACTCACAGTTCTTCCTTCGATTCCGTTATATACACGGTCACGTGATTCTACGCCATCGCGAGGACGTGAAAATGTCCCGGGCAATTATATCGTCATATGTATATACGCACGCGTATATATTTAAGGATGTTGAGTCCCTATGAAACACGTTAATGTTAATTGTTCAATAAATAGCTTCTTAATCGTCATGACATTTTTACACGACCTCCTGAATACTTCATGTAAAAACATACCAAATTTTCAGAATTCTATCATCATTACTTCAACCTTCTTAAGGGTTGAAATAAAAAATGATAAGAAAATTCGGAAAATTTGGTATGTTTTTGTATGAAGTATTTAAGAGGTCGTGTTAAAATTTCACGACGATTAGGAAGCTCGTTATTAAAAAAATTAACATTTTGTCAAGAACAATTTTTAAAAGAAATAAAAAAAAATTTATCAATAAACTTCGTTTTGTTTCCGTTGCTTTCAGTATATTGTAGATATTATAAAATTGAGAGGTCAAAAAAAAAACTTATTGCAAAGTTACATCAGTTTCCATAAAACAACATTTAATTTGTGAATGTTAATTGTTCAATAACGAGCTTCCTAATTGTCGTGAAATTTTTACACGACCTCTGAAATACTTCATACAAAAACATACCAAATTTTCAGAATTTTATCATCATTTGCGATTTGGGACTCAACATCCTTAAATGTGCACGAGGTAGAGTGTAGAGGCATAGGAGGCTCTGTACTACGCACGTGTCTGCCCTAATTGGCTCTCTGCAAACTGGAAAAACGTCTACGTACCCAGCTACCACCTCGACCGTAGGTACCGGTGGCCCGAGGCGAAATTACCGTGCGCGGATACGGATACGCGGATACGGGACCGGCTACGGTTCTACAAAATGACACACGGGCGTATATATTTATTTGCACGTACATACGTGGAATGTACTGTCTCCATACTCAACATTATGTCAATCCCAATGTCTTGAAAATCGTCTCTGAAGGTGATTTCGAATCACCTTACGAATGAGCCTTATACATTTGAGCATGTCCATACAAACGTCGTTTCGAGAACAGTATGGTATCGAAGTTTGCACGGATGGAGCGCAACGAGATTTCTTTTTTACATTTTATTTATGCTGTCAAAGTTTGCATTGATGTCAGTGAAGTTAGCAGAGCATTTGCCAGCGGAACAAAGTAAGAGTTCTCGTCGCATGCAGTTGAGTTCCATAGCTCCTGATGGTTTTGAGATGATACTGAAGTTTACATCGTTGGAACGCAACGAAATTTCTGTAGTCCAAGTTTTTTTTTTGACAAATTCAGCCTACAAAATCGCCTGATCTTTTTTTTAGGACCCTTTGTAGAGATCTTTAGCCTAAATGTGTAAGGCATTTTTTTGGATGATAACGAAAGTGAGGCAATAAAAAAATAAAAATGAACTTTCGTTGCATTCCAACGATGCAAACTTCAACATCGTGGTTTTGAGCAATAGTTCCGGTGTTTGAAAAAAAAGGTGTCGGAATATTTTTTGAGTACCTACCTATACACGGAGAAAACAGGGGCCTCGAAGTTTAGAATTAATACTATGCTTCTAAAAAAAAATATTAAATATCAAAAAGTATTGAATGGAAGATAAAAATTGTAATTATGGTATAGTAATAATGAAGAAATTTAAATTTTAACCTACGATATGGCACGTAAACTGATACAAACAATACATTTTATTCGGCATATTGTGATTTTTCGTAGTATTCAAAAAATATTTTGCCCACGTGATTGGAATAATTAGTTTCCAATATTCTACAAAAAGTACGGTATAAAGAGTCACATTTTACTAATCAACTTCGTTATATTTTTCGCTATACGCCGAAAATTAATGCTATGCGTATAGTGAAATCTACACATACACGAAGATTCATGCTATACGTATAGTAAAATCCATATGAAAATATAGCGTGAAATAAAGGTTGATATTTTACAAAGCACGCATTATTTTTACTATACAGCGTATAGGATTCGCGCCTATGCGAGAATAGTTTCAAATGTAATATGCACGCATCATTTTTTACTATACGGTGTGAGAATCATTTTTACACTTCTATAACAACAAGTCTTAGAATTTCCGAACCGGCAGTAAACTGCTATATTTTCTAGCACTGGATATTAGAATTTTGACAACGAGTGTTAGAATTTGAGGCCGTATTTTTCTGCGTGTAGAAATATGCTGATGGATAGGCGCGAATTCTGGTGGGGGGGGGGGGGGGGGGCTTTTCGCGTGAGATATTACAGTTTTGATATTGGTCGATGTAATAGTATTTTGCAGATGTAAATTCTAGATCTCTAAATAAGCGCCGTGAAAAATGATTGAGGGATTTTCGTAGTAAAGTCTTTGCCAAAAGAAATTCGAGCAACTGCAAAATAATAATTGTTATCGCGTTTTCGTCGATACAAACTTTTCGACCTCACAAATGAACAGGATACGGAAATTTGTATCACTGGCGCGCGCCGAAAATTTCGAAGTCGAATTTTTTTTTTGTTTTTCGACAAATTTGTGCCACGAAAATCGGTTAAACGATTTTCAGGATCCTCATTAGTCTACAGCCCAAATTTGCAAAACTAGAAAATTAACAAAATGAAATAATAAGAAAGGTATTTCGCTGCGTTCCAACGATGTAAAGTTCAATAGCCTGAATCAACGAATAGTTTTTGAAACTTTTTACGTAGCGTCCTGATAACAACCAGATGTGCTGATAGCAAATATTTTAGAAATACAATAGAATTGAAATGTTCTTCCGCGATATATATATATATATTGTCTCTTGGTCTAAGCCTAAATCCCACGAGGGGTTAGACGAGCGTTTTTGCCCCTTTTTTCATTCGATTTTCAAGGAAACAACACAACGAGCTAGCGACGAATAGAGTAAAAAAAAACAGAGGAGAAATTCGAACGTGCAATTGCACATTTGACGTATGGACAATGCTAATCTGACGGGACGATGAGCTGGTGTCAACATACGGAGAACGAAACTTGATTTCGATGACGAATCGCCGCGTGGATTTCGAGTCAACCCGAGGGATAAGCAGGGAGCCTTTTTCCCCTCCACCTCTGCCTCTGTCTCTCTCCCTCCGTTCCTCCCTCCCTCCCTCCCTCCCTCCCTCCCTCCCTCCCGGCCCACCCCTTTTCTTTCTTTTTTTCCTAAAACATTGGCGCACTTTGGCAGGAGGGAAAGGGCGCGGCTCTCGGAGTTGAGTAGACTTGGCGTGATGTGGCAAGGGTCGTCGCGGCGGGATGGGGCTGGGGGTGGGCGAGAAAATGAATCAACTAGGTGTGCGCGTTGCACAACGTTTATGGTGCCGCATTACCAACGAGCTTTCGGACTCTTGACGGCGCTCACACACCCACACACACCCACACACACACACACACACACACACACACACACACACACACACACACACACACACACACACACACACACACACACACACACACACACACACACACACACCCCACACACACACACACACACACACACACACACACACACACACACACACACACACACACACACACACACACACACACACACACACACACACACACACACACACACCCGCATATACGTTCGTACTTGCAGGCCGTCCAGCGCGTTGCCCGTCCATGTGTGTATGTACTACGTTCGCCGGCTCTCCCCGAGTTTCCTCTTTCTCTATCCCGTATCACTTTTCAAAGGGGTCGAGCGAGCGTTGCGGAAGCGCCCTGCTGGCCAAACGCTTTGGCTGCTGGTAGCACGAGGGAAAGAGCAAGAAAGCAAGAGAGCGAAAGAGAGAATAGAGAATACACGATATATAGTAGATCGCGAAGGGTCGAGGGCGCAGGCTCGTTACACCACTCTCGCCTTCCTCCCTCCCTCTTTCCCTTCCCGGCCCCCGCCGTCTCTCCTCATCGCCGCGAACTTCAATTTTTATTCTTTGCCCGCAACCCTTTCGCGAGCCCTGAGAGCAGTGTCCGTAAGGAACTCCGTACACGCGACCACTTGAGTAGCCGAGTGGTACGTATGCGCCATTCGCCCCTCGGAGAGAATTGAAATTTGTCTCATTCTGCTGGAAACATTTCCAACGACAAAGCGAGGTAACGGTGAGTTTTTTTTCCTTCGTTTTCCTCCGAATTGGTCGAAAAATATTCGTTGGACTCTGAAGAAAATTCGGAAGTACGTTTTAGACTACAAACATGTATATGCAAATGTATATGAATTTTTGTCTGCATACACACACACACACACACACCGAAAAATTCATATCGATATGCACGCTCCCACCCAGCGCGCCTACCGCGAACAACAATATATCGGTTAGGACGACTCGCCAGCTCCCTTCCTTCGCTATACTCCACACAACTTGACTACGATACAATGCGCGCTCTTGAGCGGGAGACTCGGTTCTCCCGGCAGGGCGCGCGGTCTGCCCGCTGATTCACACGGACAGGCACTGCCGGTAGAACATTTTTGGTGAAGTTAACGTGGCAACGTTGGATAGTGGCTCGCTTCTCTCTCTCTCTCTCTCCCTCCATCGCTCTCCCACTCTCTCACTCTCGCTCGGTGGAGTCTTCTCCGGGCAAGGAGAGCACCATTGCGAGCCTTCGTCGATTCCTTCGACGACGTTGTGGACGGCGACGACCCTGGGCCGCTGCGGCCGCGCATCTTTCCTTCTTCATGTTGGGAAAGGAAGAGAGAGAACGATAGAACGAGCGAAAGTGAGCAGGGGGCGCGAAGAGTCAAGAGATACCCAAGAGTACAGAGTGCGTGCTCGAGAAAGAGGGAGAGAGAGGGAGAGAGAGGACCACCTTCACTTGACCGGAACAGTCTTGTGCCTCTCTCGTCTCCTTTCGTCCGCCAAGCGCAACACTGCTAGCCGTTATTCAGTTTCACGTAAAGCGCCAAGGCATCTATATATATATATATATATTTCTTTCTTTCTTTTTCTTATATATATATATATATTTTTTTCTTTTCTTATATTTCTATATCTACTTTTTCTTATATATATATATATATATATATATATATAGATATGGGTGTGGGCGAAGGTAGAGCGGCATGCATTAGTCGGTGCCCAGATGTGCATGCGAAGGCCCCTTGTGGCCCTATCGCAGTGTGTGTGTGGCTCGGAGCATTTGGATCCACCTTCCTGATCATTTCCATGTACATTCAATATGTGTGTGTCTGTAGTGTACTTCTGTCAGCGTATTGCTAAGCACATCGGATCTCAAGCGAGTAAGCAAGCCCTGAGAGCTTTCCCCCCCCCCTCACGGCGCCCTTTCGCTCCGACAATTCCGTCTTTTTCTTTCGCGTGCGTGTGGCCTCAAGAACATACGTGCAGTTTCATCCCCCGAGGATACGTATGCGCCTGTATATATTGGAATCTCTTCATTACAAGATGAAAGAAAGGGAACGTCTTTTGCCGAAGGAGCAGAAGCATCTACAATTACGCCAGATTGAGAGGTGACCAAAGTTTGCATCGTTGTTGGACGATGATTTTTTTTTGTTTCCTCAAAATTTGATTGGCGGATTTTAGTTATACAAATGAGTCAATCACTTACGACGCTGGAGTTTGTATCGTTGGAATGCAACGAAGTATTTTCTTTTTCTTATTCTTATTTAGGCTGTCGATATTACTCAAACGTTTTTACTAATTCTTATCAGAGATTTACGATAACGAGATTTTTAGCACATCGCGATGTGCTAAAAAGGCTTTGGATAATGATAAAAGTAAGGAAAGGAATAATGACGAAAAACAATCGTGCTTCAGCGAATGCAAACTTCAACACGAGGTGTAGAGTGTCAATATTATCTACGGCAGCCACATTTGTCTCGGGTAGATGCTTTTTTCCGAAGTTTTTCTTCATTTTGAAATGCTTTCTTCGCGAGTTATAAGCCCGCTGTAGAAATCAATACACGATACGTTTAATTTAATCGTGCAAACTTTTGACGATTTTTGGAGTGTCTTGTAGAAATGCATCTGCGTGCGTTTGTGTGTGATCGCGAAGAGGGCGTAGCTACACCGAGAGATAGAGGGAGAGACAGAGGGAGATAGAGATAGAGAGAGGGAGAGAGAGAGAGAGAGAGAGAGGGACCACTACCGTAGAGCAAGTACACAGGAGGACGTCGACGACATCGATCGCCGTTGGTGTCGACCAGAGGCGACGCGAGAGAAACGCCGAGTTCTGGCGTTTTACGAGGCTTTCACGAGGAATCCGGAAGGAGCTCGAAAGAGCCGGGGACAGAGTTGAATATATAACAAAATGTTTCTACGTGTGTGTATGTGTGTGTGTATTCTGTGAGAACGTACACACATCGCCAGCCTTCCTATAATGCACCGGGTGCTCTCCGGAACGGGTGAACGGGGGCGAGAGTGAGCGTTTTATATATACATGCACGTGGAGATAGCCAACGGTGGATTTTCATCGCAATGCCCCTCGCAATATACACGCAAAAGCTCGCGGCGTGAATTCTGCACGAAATACACACGTATCAAAGGTCGGCCTGACGAAGAAAAGGGCTCAAGTCGCGATACCGTGCTGTCGTATTCTCGGCCCCTCCCCCCCCCCCTCGCACTCTCTCTCTCTTCCCTCTGCCTCTGCTTGCTTGCTTTTAGGTATTGAAAGGCCAAAGATTCTCGCTGTGCCGCCACTACGTACCACATTTCCGTGAGGAAAAGGCAAGAGAGGAAGAGAGACGTGTGAGCAGGATATTGGCCCATGTTTCTCTCTACCGAGAGCTACCACCTTTTCACTCGCAGCCCTTCTTTCTCTCCTCTCGCCCGTCTCTTTGCAGCTCCCTGCCCCACTCCACACTTCCGTGTCCTCTCGGCAACCGATCCTAAACGATTTATCGTATACCGTCAGCCGTATATAAAGCGTGTGTGTGTGTGTACGTGGCTGCAAAACACCTCTCGGATTCTCACGCTATAACTTCGGTACCCTTACTCTGCCCCCTGAACTGCCCGGAACAACTGTTTGTCGAGAGTTAAGAAAACTGGGCATATGCATGTACAGACGGATACATACGACGGAGTATCGACTCCACGCGTACATGGGCGGGGATGGCGGATTTAAGGGGGGATTGTCTTTTTTTTTCGCAAAATTTACCGCTTTTTGGGAATTTTTTTGTGAAGAAAGTATACAACGGAAAACTTGTGAAACTTGGCATATAGTTTTATTGATCTGTTTACTACATACAAAAAAATTTTTAAACAATTTCATCAAAAAATTCGCCTCCCACCCCCCTCGACGCGCGATGGTCCTTTTTTGATGGTGTGCACGATTACAGCCTTCACGTTCGTCTTGCAACAAAAACCCAAAAAGCATTTTACTTTAGACACATATAGCTATCGTTCGATGAAGGGAAAAAAAAATTGACGATTTGGTGACGTGTTGAACTTGAAGTATCGATTTTTCGAAAAAAATTGATCGATTTTTTGTTATAAATAAAAAACTATTAAACGTATTGCTTTTTTGATTCATCAAACGATAAAAGGATGTCAGCTGAGCATTCTGTCCAAATTTGAAGGCAATCGGTTGAATAGTTTTTGAGAAATCGTGCACACCATCAAAAAAGGACCATCGCGCGTCGAGGAGGGTGGAAGGCGGATTTTTTGATGAAATTGTTTAAAAATTTTTTTGTGTGTAGTAAACAGATCAATAAAACTATATGCCAAGTTTCACAAGTTTTCCGTTGTATACTTTCTTTGCAAAAAAATTCCCATAAAGCGGTAAATGTTGCGAAAAAAAAAGACAATCCCCCTTAACGTCCTTATACGCGACATTGCGCAAAGCCAGGTGAATTGAGGATCAATTTTCGATTAATGATGCAAGTATATTTGTTAAAGTGGAATTTGAAGGACCGAACTGTAGCTACGAAATCAACGACGCGCTTGGATAAATGATGAGGCCTCGATGCAGATCACCTGCGGCTGGATATATATATATATATATTTATATATACACACGGGGTGATTCACAACTATTATTCACAACTATTATTCCCTTGGGCCACTGCGAACGAAAAGGCTTTTTTGAATAATGTCGCGCGAAAAAAAATTGGCCGAGATATTCGGGCTCAAAATCCGACGCTGATTAAACTATGGCAATCGTGTTGAACTTTGCATCGTTGGAAGGCAACGAACACTCTTTTTTAACATTTTATTTTCCTTCTTTTTATTTTTATAGAGAATGTTTTTTTTCTAGCTTCATATCGTAGATCGCTTAATAAATATCTATTAAAAAATGGTTGAGGGGCTTTTGTAAAATCTGCCAAATGCGACTGAAGGAATTCAGAAATATTAATCTTCATTGCATTTCAAGGATGCAAACTTCAATCTTAACAATGGCACAGTAGTGGCGCAAGCGCGAATTTTGATTTTTGTTTCTTTAAGAATTAAATAATAAAGATTTGCAAAGCGAGTCTTTGCGTTCATTTATTTGTGAAGAAAAGCAAAAATTGAAGGCAAAAAAATTAACTCGTTCGAAGGCGGATTCGAAGCCGCGCTCCTGGCCGCGAATATCCTGGCCAATTTTTCTCGCACGACATTTAAAGGAAAAAGCGCTTCCCTCGCAATGGCACACCCTATATGCTCACCAAACAAACTCTGATAGTTGTGAATCAACCCGTATGTATATGTGTGTGTGTGCGTGCGTGTGGCAGTAAAATGTTCACGTTAGACAAGTTGCACCGCGATCCGCGATGTCAAACGAGAGAAATCGAGCGGGATTTCGACGTACGTATTTTTACTCGAGGGAGGATGCGCTCATGCGAGTTATTTTTATTGGGAGCCCCCCCCCCTTCGTCTATATTTCGGTACTAGAACGTAATAAAGAATGTACGATGGCGCTCATGTCCGACCGAGTGAAATAATTGCGAGGGAATTCGGCCCTAAATAGAAGCCTGATCTTTTGCAAATGAAATATATTTTGCACCGTTTTTTCTTTTCTGCATCACTCAAACGATAATAATACTCATACCACTTGATCATGACGAAAAAGTCTAAAAGACATAGCGAAATTCTGACGATTCATATTTAACAATAAACATTGTATGTAGATGTCAAAAATAAAAATAAGACGACAATCGAACCCACATGAAACAACAGATCGGAGAACGTCCGTCAAGGCACCGGGACAGCCGAGACCCGTCCACGCGGCTACTGAGATCGTGTGGCTTTACTGACCGGTGTAGACGAGTGCGATCTTCCTTCCTCGAGAGAGGGAAATCTCTCTCTCTCTCTCTCTCTCTCTCTCTCTCTCTCTCTCTGCTCCCTCACTCCCTCGTTCTCGGTCACTTTAGAACGAGAGTATGCGAACCACGTGAATTAAATACGTAATACATCCGAGCATCGAGCGTGTCGCGCATGCTGATTGGGAGCACACGTTTACGTACGCCGGCCGGTCACTTGAAATTCCTCGGCTCTGCTGATCCCCCCCCCCCACACACCCCTATCTGTGGGCTGCAGTGGACATCAGAGTGCACATATGTTCTCGGATGCTTGGCATTTATACACATTTTATTTATTTTTATTATTTTATTATTTTATCTACATTTTTGCTATCGATATTTTTTGTCATTTATTATTTATTCATTAAAAAAAATTATTTCTTATAAACGTATATGTTTACTATATACATTAATTGATTATCAATTCCTTCAACTCTTTAAAAATGTTCTCGTGATTCTTATTAAAAATATATACGTATAAGATTTGTACTGCGCACATTTTTTAAATTTATTATTCATTCGTTTCTTTGAGTTTATTTATTTTTATAATAATATATTTTTAACGTATAATTTATTTATTATTCAGTCACTCGTTTTTTAAAACTTTATTTACTTGACAAATAAATACTTTTACGAGTCCGCTGCGCACGCCGAGAACCCTATTTACGAGAATATCTTTACCGCCTAAGACATAATTTTTTTTCACTTCCAACCCGGGTGGAGGAAAAATGCGGAATGACCAAATATAGAACGACAAAATTATGAACTCTCAAAATAACGAAGGTTAAATTATTCGAAATTTTATCTTTCGACTGATAAAAAAATCAAATGACTGTAAATCGAACCATTATTTATTGGAGAGCTAATTTATTCGAAAACAAATATTCAGATTGTCTGGAATTCGGAACATAAAAATACAGAAAGACAGGAAAAAATAAAGACAGCGCCATCTCGCAGCTTCACTCTGAGGCGCAAGTGACGTATTGCTCGATTCGCCATCCGGGCCGTTCTACATTTTGACCCTCCGCGATTTCAACCACTCGACTTTTTGGCCGTTTCTTTAATGATTTTCTGCATTGTGAACCATCGCCATTTTTTTCATTCGGAGAATTGTCGTCTCGAATTATTTGGTGTTATGCATACAGGCCCATCGATATTATGTTTTTCGATATTTTATTAAATCTGATTTTTGTTTTTCGCTATATGTCAATTTCCGAGATGTGCATATTCGTAATTGTTATTTTTGACTTCACAGGCTCTAGTAAGATTGATCTATCTATATTCGAAAATTCGTTATTTTCGAATTCGACATTTTGGCCCCTATGCATATCGATCGTTCGACATTTTTCCTCCCACCCTCCAACCCACCCAATAAGCGTGGATTGTAGCCCACCAATTTTACTCAAAAGGTTCGTATGGCCTAAACCGGTATACTGAACTCGAAATATTTGCACAAGAGATTCATTATTTTAAATAAATGAAAAAAAAGATTTTGTTGCAATCCAACGATGCAAACTTCAGATCTATATTTACTGTATGCTTTTGAAGTTTGGATCGTTGGAATGCAACGAAAATTCGTTTTTATATTTCCATTTCCTCCTTTTTATTATTCGAAACCATTTTTTTCAAATTTAGATTATAGATCTTCAAATGAGCATATAAAAAATTGTCAAGGCATTTTCATGGCTAAGATTTGCCAAAAGAAATTGGAGAAAATGAAGAATCGATATTTTCGTTGCGTTCCAACAATACAAACTACAACGTCGTTATTAACTTACGTATGTTCGTATGTACATCTGTATACAGGGTATCCCATTCCAATTAATGCAGGCAAGTATCTCAAGAAATTTGGACGGAACGAAAAAAAAAGTTTCAGAGCAAATTCGTTTGGGAAACGATTCAATTGTTTTCGACGGAAGTCTTTCTCGGTCGACTGAAGTTTCACTTGGTTTTTTTTCCTTTTCAAATCGAATGTAATGATGTATTTTGTAATATAATCTTATGTAATGAAACCTTTCGTTTCTATAATGCGTGGAAAAGAAACGAATATCCGCCTTTTTCGAAATTTATCCGATCTGACATTTACTTTCCATTTTATGAAGCCTACAACCGGTCACGAATAAATCTTGTCGATTACGAGGATTTTGGAAAACAATGTTACAATATTGAGATGTGCACGTTGTTTTATATTTTTTTTACCAAGCGGTATTGGTAACTCTGAGAAAAAAGGAAGCCAAAGATTGACACAAGATCCATATTGATAGCGCCAAAAATAGAATAATTATTGAGCGACGACGTGCACCGGGAATGGAGAAAGAGAGAGAGAGAGAGAGAGAGAGAGAGAGAGAGAGAGAGCCGTCAAAAAATAGCATGGCTCCCTTTCTCTCTCTCTCTCTTCCCAGCTTGGCCGAAAATCCCTCGTGTAATAGATTTATGCGACCGTTCCTTCGAAAGATAAATAACCCGAGACGTTTTTCCCTCGCGCTCGGAAAGCGAGCTTCGCGTCGAATCCTGGAAAAAATAATATGTATACACACACACACACACACACACACACACACACACACACACACACACACACACACACACACACACACACACACACACACACACACACACACACACACACACACACACACACACACACACACACACACACACACACACACACACACACACACACACACACACACACACACACACACACACACACACACACACACACACACACACACACACACACACACACACACACACACACACACACACACACACACACACACACACACACACACACACACACACACACACACACACACACACACACTTGTATACATAAAAATAAATGGAACTCGGCCGAGCGAACGAGGGAAAGAGACGAAGGAGATCCCATTTTTTCCTTCGATCGCCCTCTCTCTCTCTGACTGTTTTTTACCCTCCCTAAAACACAGCTTGTATACACGAGACGTCGTGAAAAAATGTATAACACATTTCTCTCATTCCTCTTACTCGCCCTCTCTCGCTCTCTCTCTCTCTCTTTTTCTCTCCCTCGCTCGCTCGCAAGACATACGATAATAAAATACCGTGTATACGAAAACGGGTGACATATATATTTAAACATGTACTCGTTGATCTGAAAACAAAAATCTTTCCAGCTCAAAACTTTGCGGATGCCTGGGAAAGAAAAAAAAATATAAACAGGGAGCAAAAGGAATCATTGGAGCCCGAGCGTATCTCGCCACGAAATACCTTACGGGGAATATATATATATATATATATATATATATACACACACATATAAGTACATTCACCGTACAATCCATTTCTCGTCAAAAAATGCTTTTTTCTTTTTATTTTCATTTTTATTTCTTTTATTTTATTGATTTTTTCATACCCGAAAAAACGCGTTACGGACCTTTTATGGATTCATTCATACGTTCGTGCGCAGATATTCTTCGATGCCACTTTCGACTTACGTAAAAGTGTTTTTACGTTTACGACAATGTATAGGACATACAGGGTGTCATATTATGAATTGATAACCCTGCAACTGTCGACAGGTCAGATCATGTCCTACTATATGCTGAAATTTCAGTTTGGTAAAAGTTCCACGGTTTTCGAGATTTTCGGCTTTACGTTATTTTTTAGAAAAAAAAACAATGAGCTTTTGGCTTTTTCGCATGCTATTTCTACAAATGATGTGAATCAACAATAACTAAGCAACTTTTCAACGTAATTGGCACGATATGCTTAGTAAATTTTTTTTTACACCGCAGGCTATCAAAGTCAGATGTTCGAATTGGTTTGTATGAAAATTGTGAATAAGATCTTTTTTTCACAAAGTTTCCTTAACATTTAAGGTTGAAAAGAAGACTCTTCGAGATAAAACGAATATCCAAGAGTATTTTTGAGAAAACCGGGTAAAAAAAGTTATCATTTGTAGAAAGGGCATGCGAAAAACCAAAAGCAGATGATTTTCATCTCGAAAACCGTTGGACTTTTACTATACTGAAATTCCAGCATACAGTGGGACATAATCGGACCTATCAACAGTTGCAGGGTTATCCATTCATAACAAGACACCCTATATATATATATATATAAATATATATTCTGGTCCTAGCTTTCGCATAATCGTAAAAGTTGACAGTACATGCGCTTGCAAGCGCAATGCAATACCGTATACTGGCTTTGGCGCTTATCTGTAACCGTTCCGCTGCATGTAACATCACCATCTCTCTCTCTCTCTCTCTTTCTTCCTCTCGAGGAAACATTCGTTATGTAGCTCCGCTACGAAGCACTCTTTTCCGGCTGATACCCCTTGCACATGTGACTCATAATGCGAGAGAGAGGGGGAGAGGGAGAGAGAGAGAGAGAGAGAGAGAGAGAGAGAGAGAGAGAGAGAGAGAGAGAAAGAGAGAGAGAGATAAATCGTGATATACAATAAGGTTACACGTAAGAGAGCGAGAACGTGTCTGGCTGGGTATACTTTTCATATATGTGCATACAAATGCATAAATTTGTATGTGTATACGTGGAGGTTCATATATATACATGTATATATGTATGCAATATGAAATATGTACTATATATTTTACTCTGCGGTAAATGGCTCGAAACGTTTCCTATCCGGTGATCCCGCATATTTATTAAAAGTCCTCGTGTGTACGAACCGCGAAGATAAAACTACGTTATTTAAATTCAGCGAATTATCGGAAATATCATTGGGCCCGGCGAATTAATGATATTGAAGTTTGCGTCGTTGGAATGCAAATAAATTTACATCTTAATTGTCGCCATTCTTTTGGCCTTTTAGACTGAACATCACTCAAACGGTTTTACATATTTTTGTTAGAGATTTTGAATCTTAGTGTGCACGAGAAGACTCGATAATAAGGAGAAAAAAAATTGGAACGTGCAAAAAATCGTTGTATTCCAACTATGCAAATTTCAGTGTTATCCAGTGATTCGAGATAGCCCGTGGCTTTAGGTCAAAACAAAACTCCAATGATTATCATGTTTTGCTGAGAAATTAAATTTTGCACTGACTTTATTAACGTGCTATATTATTGACATTGAAAATTGCATCGATGAAATACACTTGAATTTCTTTACGTACAGTTTCTCAAATTCTTCAGCATATTTAAGGTGGGAAGAAAATTCAAATTTTTTTTCGGATGCTTATGCATATATTTACAATCTGAAAATATACAGATCAGAATATGTAAAAGAAGGGTCTGCATAATAATATACATAAAGAAATTAGATTATAAAAAAGAATTTTCGTCGCGTTGCGACGATGCAGAATTCTACGTAATTAATATTACTAATAATATCACATCGTTATATATTAGATATTATAATATATTATCAATACTATACGTAATGTTAATTATGTTGAATTCTGCAGGTTTGCACTGCGAAAAAGATTCTTCTTTATGTTTCAATTTTCTTATCTCTACTGTGTGTATATAATTATGATAAGGAATAATAATATTAATTTATATAATATTATAATATTATGAAGTTCATTTATTTTTATATAAATAATATTACTATTACGACATTCCAATACATATTACAACAAATGATACATTATTGTATATAATGAATTTTCAACTTTTTCAAAATTACACGTTGAATTTGAATTTCATCCTTGTTTGTATACACATATCGATCGAAAAATCGGAAATTCGACAAAACGAGATCGTAATAGATTTGATTTTGTAAGGGCAGCGATACTCCACGGTTGCCTGATTTACGGTCAATTCCAATCGCGGTGCAATATTTCGTGGCGAATTTACAGTCGCCTCGGCTCGGGCGCGCGCAAGGACACCGGAGAATTATCGAGCGCCCTTAATTAATCGTCCCGTCGTTAGCTCCGCACTTGCGGAGATCGACGCGACGATTATTTTGCTCTCGTTATCCCTTGCCCTTGGCAATACGGCATTCTCCGCTATCCGATATTTCAATGCGGGCAAATTTGCGCGTCCCCACGCGACGACGGAGCGAGCGAAGTGAACGTCCTAAAAAATCTCGCTGGTAAAATTTGATGGAATTAAAAAAAAAAAAAAAAATGAAATCCTTAAAAAAAGGGGTCATTACTTGTTCACGAGCATTGCGCAATAGCTGGAAATAAAATAATCAAATTACATCATAGGTAAATATAATAAAGGATGATTTTTTTATGAGGGCATTACGTTTTTTTTCTTCTTAAGGCGGGATTCTACTTTGAAACCATGAAAAAAACGCTATTTTCGTGAATTTTTTCTGAGAATACTATCAAAGATATCGATATGGGGTTTAAACTGTTCAATAAATACACTCTTTAAGTACATAAAAAAAAATTTTTTAATGTATTTTATTCATTTTTTGTACACGTAAGATATGTTTAAAGCCAACGCCTCGAAAAGCAGGTACCGTTGCCGTGGTCGTGAAATCTTCCCGACGGATGGTCTGAAACAAAAAAATCAAATAGTTTCATGTTCAGTATGTCTTCAGGAACCGACCTAACTAGAATATTTTAGATACGTGCAAAATTAACAAAATGGCGGCTAAAATACGAAAAAAATGCGTTTTTTTGGGTCTTTTTTTGCAATAAAAAAATAGTTCTAAACAAATTTTAAGTTGATTGTAGTTAGGTCGGTTGGTACACACATATAGAATATGTGTTCCAACTTTCATAAGGATCGGTTCAGTACTTTTTGAGTTATCACGACCACGGTACTTGAAAATGTCGTTTCGAGAAAAACGCGTTTAAAGTTTTGGTGAGTGATAAATCGTAGAAAAAATTATCTTACCCTCAATCAGCGATGCCTGGGCCATATAATATGCCTTCGACGTGTTCCAGGTGGGTGTTTTCATCCAATTTAGCCTTTCAAAGTTTCAAAGTAGAATCCCGCCTTAATACACAAATCTTGGACTCCTCGTAATGTTCCGGTTTGACCGTCGTGGGTCATTGACGTTTGAAACGTCGAGGGTTGAGGTGCACTCTGCGGAAACAGCAACGACATTCTTGCCCCGTCTATCTATTTACATTTTTATTACGTTCGCGTTTCCTGAAACCGAACTTTGAGGCGCGTCTTTATGCGTTCACAAACCCCGCAGTGTCAAGAAATCGCGGTGCCCTTCGCGTAGCCTGTCACTCGGGTCTTTTCATCCCTCTTCTCCAAACTTTCAGTTATACATATGTATATAATGTCCTGGTGGTTCGTGCTGATTTTATACACTCGAATACCGTTTATCACCGACTTGACGTTTTTATAAGCTGCAGCATGAATTCCCCCCCCCCCCGTCTCTATCCTCGTCTTTCGGCTCATTCGACACGTGCGCGCACACGCACAGCCTAATGTGTGCGCGTAGATAATAACGATCATGATAATCACAACAATAATAATGTCATTGATGATATAGGATAATAATAATAATTGGTGACAGACTTTCATTGCCGTTCTCTCGTCACGTTGTGCACAGGTTGTGCCATCTTCCAAAAGCATTACTGGCTCTCGTTAAAAGTTAAATAAAATGTGTGCAAGTTTGGGGCACAAAAAACTGGTGAATATTCAATATTTTTTTTCTCATAGGAGTATTGGCATGGCGAGGTAGAAATTTGACCCACAATTGATGCATGGTGTAGCCAAGTTTGAACTTTAAAAAAAATTGAAAACCATTGATAGACATTTTGAATCGAGACATTGAAAACCATGATTATCATTTTGACACAGTCACGGCATCGCTGCATGGCCAATGGGTGTAGGTGCTTCTGGTAAATAGGCTGTTCTGAAATGAAAAATGGAAAAATGTATCTTCGGTATACTAATAAAATTTTCTGATGACCGGATACTTTGAAATTTCGAAGATTACGAAATCACGAAGCTGTAAAAAAGGTTTAGTTTTTCACGAAAAAAAACAACTTCAATCATTTGTTATTAACGAATGGATAAACATATAAAAAGAACATCCCGGCATACGATATAAATTGCTATAAACTTTGCTGTTTCCGAGTTTGCGGTGAATCGGACGAATATATTATGATATACGACTTGCACCGTTTCGCGAAACGCAACGGGACGGTTCGCCATAGCATAGTGGGCGTTTTAACCCCTCACGAAAATTGTCACAACCCTGACAATTTATTTTGTCTAGTTTGTTTAAAATTATATTTTCACAATTTTAAGCTCACGCAGCCCTTTCAGCGAACAAGAACGTTTTATTTTACAAATTTTTTGAATGCCGTGACGATCCGAATAGAATTTCGACAAGTTTAAGGATGTTGAGTCCCTATGAAACATGTTAATGTTAATTGTTCGATAAATAGCTTCTTAATCGTCACGAAATTTTTACACGACCTCCTGAATACTTCATGTAAAAACATACCAAATTTTCCGAATTCTATCATCATTACTTCAACCTCCTTAGGGGTTGAAATGAAAAATGATAAGAAAATTCGGAAAATTTCGTATGTTTTTGTATGAAGTATTTGAGAGGTCGTGTTAAAATTTCACGACGATTAGGAAGCTCGTTATTAAAAAATTAACATTTTGTTAAGAACAATTTTTAAAAGGAATAAAAAAAAATTATCAATAAACTTCGTTTCCTTTCCATTGCTTTCAGTATATTATAGATATTACAAAATTGAGAGGTACAAAAAAAACTTATTGCAAAGTTACATCAGTTTCCATAAGACAACATTTAATTTGTGAATGTTAATTGTTCAATAACGAGCTTCCTAATTGTCGTGAAATTTTTACACGGCCTCTGAAATACTTTATACAAAAACGTATTATCAGAATTTTATCATCATTTGCGATTTGGGCCTCAACATCCTTAATGCTTCGATACTACCCTCCTCCCCGCTGCGATATGCCTGGAATATTTTTCACGTCAGCCGAAAATTCGGACCCTCCTCACTCGTCTCGTCCTTCATGCTTTGACCCTTGAGATACGCTCGACGAGTGAAAAATGTCAGAATTCTTATCGTTACAAGTAATATGAGCGAGAATCATGCGGACGTGGCGATTCGCAAGGGTTTATCGAGTCCCCCTATCCCTCTGCCTCTCTCTCTCTTTCTCTTTGCCCAGCTCGGCCCGAACCATCCGAAATACAATTTCACAGTCCTAGTAATATATTCATCTTTCCGTTATTTGCTCTTTTACATACTCTCTCATAACTCGATGCCAGCGATGCTGGAATTACCTGGAAGGGGGTTTGCTCGATGCACAAAAGAGCTCGTAATAACCCTACACCACGCATCGGGAGTCGCCATTTTTCTCTCATTTGAAAAATACAAAGAAATAAATGAAAAAAAAAAATGTTTCTTCAGCGGGACATTAATGGATAGCAGAACCCAATTTTTAAAAACGCCATAATGAACTAAATCTTTGTTCTTCCCCTGTAGGGCATTAGGTTCTGCGAGGGTTAATATTTTCATAGTAGAATATTAGTAGATAGGGGGGGGGGGGGGGAACGTTAAAAATACGTCATATGAGTGAATTTAAAAAAAGTGGTGCGAGCCATTTTTCACGATTTTCTCAATGAAAACAATAAGAATAATTATAAAACGGGTTAAAATATCGATAAATATGATTTTTGTCGGAAATAAACACCTTTCTTTCGTCGCTAATGACACTCGTCACGCACTAATGTTTTTCAACACTTTTTCCAAAAATACTTGCAACGAGGAAAAAAAAATTACGATTCCAGTGCGGAAATTAGGATATTAGTCAGTTATGACCTGCACGTCCCTTTAAAGTTCAGCTACGGACCTTACTTTGGGCGCATTTTTTTCCACCGCATATTAACATTTTTGCTATGGCAACAAAGTACAGAAAATATCCATTTTTGTACGTTATGCTAATATATATATATAAATATATTCGTAATGCGCTAACGCGCTATTCACATATGCTAAGTACTTTTGCGTCCTCCTCGTCCATTCCTTCCTCATTATTCCACCGGTTCTGCCTCTCGCAAGGTTATATATATATATATATATTGGGTATGTATGTACGTATAGACACGCGATCTCGGTGGTGGGTGCAGGGTTTCACGGGATTGCCTTTCTTCGATGGTCCATGAGCGAACTCGTTGCTCTCGACACCACGCGATAATATATATACATATATATATATATATATATATATATATATATATATATATACACATGCACATGTATAAATTCTCCGAGGTCGCGCTACTGCTGATTCTCCCTTTCGGCCAAGCGCATAATAGGCCGCTTATGAATTCTCCCGTGTTGGCGCATCGTACTTTCTGAAAAGGGAATTGGGAATAATGGAATGAAGAGGGAGCGAGAGGGGGTCTGGCTATACCTCGTACACGTATATATGTAGATGTATATACGCAATGTATGTAGGCGAGAGAGAGAGACAGTGGTCACGAGAGAGGTAGAGAGAGAAAGGGTGAAGGAGCGAGACTATTGCGGACGAGAAATCGGTGGTGGCACGAACACAGAAACTCGCTCACAATAAGAGAGAAAGGAAGAAAGAGAGAGGGGAGAGCCGCAGGACGCGTGGAATTTAGACGAGAGCCGCGAGCGATGAGCGCTCGCGCCCATTGTACGTATCCTTGCTGTGTACGATTAGTCCAGTGGGGAACTATACTAGACACAAGAGCTACGATTCTCGCCTTCTCTTTCCTTCATCATTCACCTTCCTCTTTCCCTCTCTCAGTCTTTCCTCTTCTCTCTCTCTCTCTCCCTTTTTGGGTCGCTCGATTTCTCGCCATCTCGTGCTCGATTTCTCTCCGCTACTTACGAGCTTCCGTCGGACTCTCGGCTTACCATAGACGGCGAAAAAAGGCGAGGGAGAGAGAGAGAGAATGAGAGAGAACGATAGAGAGTGATAGAAGATTGCGGGGCGGAGGGAGAGACAGAGACAAAACGAGACTAAGAGCAGGAGTTCCTCGTCGCTCCGATTTGAGCTCATTGTTGTGGTCGTCATCCCGTACATCCGAGACTACACAAGCCATGTTCAGAATGACGGACAGACGGATGGCTGCGGTACGCCCACACACTCTTGCTCTCTCTCTCTCGCTCTCTCGTAATTATTTTCAGGGAATCTTGATATATTCGATACTGCATGAAAGCGTCCCCGGCTATATTACGGAACTTTTCAGAAATCCGGATAGGGAATTGCGAAGATCAGAACGCCATCCTGATCAAGTTTTTCATATCCCTACACACCGTACAGCTACGTATAAAAATTCTTTTTCGGTCTCTGATTGTTATCTTTGGCACTCGCTGCCAGTCGATGTGACAACTTCACCTTCATTAGCTGTCTTTAAAACTCGATATTTCAATTACTTACTTATGAACGAGTGACAGGAATAAGAAAATGCTGTGTGTGGATGTGAGAAAAATAGTACAAGCGGTATGAATATTGTAAGTAAGTAATAACAATGTTAAAGCAAGTAGTAATAAGAAATTAAGTATAGTGCGTTCAAATTTGCTACAGGAGAGACGAGAGCTGCAATGCTAAGTTAGAATAGAATAAAGAAATTAATTAATTAATTAAAAATAAAAATAATAAAAATAATAATAATAATAAACAAAATATGTAAGAATTTATAAAATTTAAGAAATGTCAATATATATTGTACCAATATTGCCTGAAAGTATGTAAGTACTAAGGCATAATAAAAAATATCAATCAATCAATCTCTCTCTCTCTCTCTCTCTCTCTCTTGTGCGGTACTTTCTGTAAATTGGGTACTTTCAGTATGATTTTAATTTAAACAGTATCTCGGTTCTGTTCACCTAGCGTTTAATTTTGCTGGAACTTATGCGGTGTTAAATTGTGTGCTTTTCAGTATCATTTTAATTTTAAGAGTGCGTTTTTATTTTATTTTAGATTTTAAGGAGAGAAAAAACTTATATGCGATGTGATATGAAATTAATTTTAAGATTTTCATTTAATTCTTATTTAAATTTAATTGGATACTTCATAGTATTATTATCTCAACAAAACTGTAGATCCTTCCCTAAAGGTACCAACCAAGGCATAAATAAATCAATCATCATCATCATTATCATCTCTCTCTCTCTCTCTCTCTCTCTCTCTCTCTCTCTCAACGAAATTATTTTACTCAAACAGGACCTAGTCAAATCGCCCAAACGTTAAAATTTTTTTTAACAAGTACACGTTAGTTAAACATCGATTCTTCAGATGATTGCAGCAATAAATCACTACGCGAAACATTGCGCAAATTCTTCTCTTCTCTCTCTCTCTCTCTCTGTCTCTTTTCTTCGATTTTGCCACTCTCAACGTCCGCGTCTCTCTCGACCGCGTCGCGCGAACAATTCCAAGCCAATCCTCGAGCTCTTTCAGCCGTAGCCCTTTCTCGAATCCATTCGCGTACTCGACTGCCGGTCTCTCTCGACACGCGAAGCGAGCGCGATGGGTCACTCGAAATTTGGTGCCACATACGACGCCCGGGTCCTCTTCCATTCCTCACTCTCTCTCTTTGCCCGTCCCAGCGAAGCCTCCTCGACCCGTCCTTTATCACGCTCGAATAAATGTCCGGTACAGTTATCCCCTCCCCCTGCCCGTGAACCGTCCACGACCCTATAATATCTATATAGCTCGTCGTTCGTCTGGGCTCGGGTGGAATGATCCCACCGAGAGTTCTGTTATCGACGACGTGGAAAAAAAAAATGAAAACGAAAAAAGAAAAAAATCGTCCCCGCAAGCTCGTTTATTCGTCGGTGTCGTCGTCTTTGAGAGCTTGCGCGAGCGACGAGCGGCCTTTTTCACCCGCACCATCCGCTATGGGTCTCCGACGACCGATCGCGGTGTCTGCAGTCTCTACTTATTTTCTCTTAGCCCAGGATATAACGCCTACGTATATATGCGCGTGTGTGCACAGGTCGCGCGCGACCGTTGTCAGTAAATCGCTTCGAAAGAGGGTACTCCCGAGGACTCCTCCGTCACTATCTCTCTGTCTCTCTCTCTCTCTCTCTCTCTCTCTCTCTCTCTCTCTCTCTCTCTCTCTCTCTCTCTCTCTCTCTTCGATATACTTTCGATTAGAAATGGGTAGATGTTAGAAAAACGATCGATCTTCGATTATACTTTCGATTAGAAATGGGTAGATGTTAGAAAAAATACTTATTTAACAATAACTGAATAATTAAACTATTATAAAATTATGAAATTAATTATGAAATTAATGATGAAATTAATTATGAAATTAATTAATTATTCATTATTTTAATGAATAATTTAAATTTAAATTTAAATTTATTAAATTAAATTAAAATAATTTAAATTAATTATTCAATTAAAATTGGGTTTGTTTAGGAAGCGTTCCCTCGGAAAATTGTCCATTCGGGATATTGTATTCGTTTTGGAATTATCGGAAATTTCTCATTTTGAAAATTGTTTATTCGGGGAATTGTTCTTCCGGGAAATTGTTTTTCAAGAAAATTTCTGCAAAGCAAAACTTTCAGGCAATTGAGTAAAAAATTTGCATTTCCAAAATATAATAATGATAAAATAACGTTGTCGAAACGTGAACAAATAATAACGATATAAAAAATCATTAGATATGACGAATACATTTTTTTAACTAAATAATAATAATAATTATAATCATAATAATAATAATTGAAATTCTCTCTCTCTCTCTCTCTCTCCCTACCCCCGCCCCCCATGCTCACTCCCTCAGTCGTCCCTCGCCTCCCCTTCGTTCGTTTCTGCGCCCTGACTCTCATTGCTGTCAACCGCTCGCAGCTGAATCTTTACTCTTGGGGATTCGCAAACCCGGTGAAAGTTCCCGTCGAGTGTGGCTCCCACTGAACGAGGGAAGACCCCGAGTGAGAGGGAGGGAGAGAGACAACGAGTTTGAGGGTGGCGGTAGGTTGAGACACGCGATAACTAAGCACTGATATTCGAGTCAAGACCGTCGAGGTTTAACTTGTAAATGATATTCCGAGATGAAGGGAGGCTGGGAGAAAGAGATGGCGAGATTGCGAAGGAGGGGAAAAAACGGTGGAAGCGTAGAGAAACGATCCGAGAAGACGCGAGGGAGGAAGAGAGAGATCTGAAGTAAAACAAAAACGAGCTTATTCACGGCAAGCCTGAGACTGACAAACGACCCGTGCTCAATCTTCGATCTCGTATCCAATTGTACGCGCGTATTTGTGTACACGTGCGTGGATACCCACACACGCGTACGTACTCATATTCATATTGTTAGGCATAGATAGAGCGCGCTACGAATCGCGCGAGTGCCATACGCGTGGCTCATCCCCTGAGAATGAAACGCGAAAACTCGATGCCGCGAACGTTATACCTGGCTGCTGCACGCCGCGGGCGTACTTTTTTAAAATTGTTTATTCTCTATGGTATTGAAGTTTGCATCGTTGGGACACAACGAAAGTTTTGTGGGCCAATTTTTTTTCGCAGGTTCAGCTCTCCAAATTCACTGAAACGTTTTTCGGTATACTTATTAGAAATCTCCAGCCTAAATACGCGAGTGAAGATTCTGGATAATAATGGAAATGAGGAAACACGAAAACAAAAGAGAATTTTCATTGCGCTCCAACGATGCAAAATTCAACATCATTTCCCGAGTCGAAATTTAGACCGTCCTTTAAACCTCCTTTCGATCCCAATTTGTCATTCAATGGAGGTTCAAGAGGTTCAAATGGAAATCTCAAAAACATGTATATCAAAACCTACTGAACCTCCAAAAGTGGCAGAAATTGGACTTTTTCACTCAAAGGAGGTTTAGTAGGTTTATCTGAACCTCCTTTAAACCCTAGTGAGCCTGATTTAATGCTTACGCAAACCTACAGACCCTCTTTTAAACCTCCTTTCGCCCTACTAACTCTCCTTTGACTCCTTTCACTGGTGGCTCGCAGAGCCTCCTAGCCCTCCTTTAAACCTCTTCTGACCCTACCAACCCTCCTTTGAGCCTACTTCAATATGCTGCCCTCCGCTCCCCCCCCCCCTTCTCTCCCATTCGCAGTTCACCGATATTCCAAAGAAGGGATAATTATAATTAAAAAATATTTTCAGTTACACGAAATAATTTATAGTTGTGACAATGTATGTATATGTTTCGAATTAATAAATCAATCTTATAATAAATAATCAAACATCATATTTTTAATTCACACATATAATTTATTTTCCAGATATAGCTTGACCCTACAGAACCTCCTTTGGATCCAATCTTTCATTTTCCTTCTGCTTTGGATTCAATGGAGGTTCTGTAGGGTACCGATAGGACTTTAGGCCAATACGAGGTTGTGTAGGTTCACGCAAGACGAGCCCATAGGCCTAAAGGAGGCTCAGTAGGTTGAATAGAAGGTTCAGTAGGGCTAAAGGAGGGTCGCCAACGGTGCAAATTTCTGCATATAGGTTCAAGGGGAGTCAAAGGAGGGCGGCGGTCTGTGCGTTACAAAGAAAATAGGTTCTCGAGTATTCAAAGGAGGGTCTAAATTTCGACTCGGGTTATTCTCTTACTCGGGTGTGCTCGCGACACACACTCACCCTCGCGGTATAACGCGGAGGACGTACACGCGCTCAAATGTGACAAGGGATTTGCCGATAAACGCGCGATAATTCGTCAAACGTCGGGTGTATTCGGCCGCGCGCTATGGAGAACCGGCACATCAGAGGACA